>JAOEHV020180669.1:0-12500 GCA_025447995.2 Isaurus tuberculatus | reverse complement strand
AATAAGCAATACCTGAGAAGCAGCAGAAAAAAAATCATCATATATTTTATCTACTAATGTATCAGTTAATTTTTTGATAGTGCAAATATATTTAAGGAAAATCTCATTTAAACTGTGAAACTGATGTTCATATAGCTGATCAATATATGAAACACTTCAATTTCAGCACTATATTTAGCAAAAGTTATAAAATTCATTAATTTTAATTATCCAAAGTTCTATTAATTGGCCAGCCAATCAAAATAGGCCAGCTAGTTATATAATAAGTAATTTGTTAAATTTTGACTTAAAGCCAGTTATAGTTATATATTTTTTCCCTCACCCTTCAGCTGATTAAATGCTTAAGGGAAAAACCAATATATGAGAATTTATTCACCAAAATAATCATATATAGAACAATCTATAGAGTACTTAAGTGATGACGTCACATAAACTTGATTTGTGAAATCACTACTTTGTTGTAATATTCAGAAAGAACTAGATGAAAAATGCCTCCATGCCAATATTTAGCATTTTGCCACAAATCAGTAATTAGATATTGCCATGGTTATGCTCTGATGACCCCATACAAATCCTTTTTAAATTGGCTTGGTTCCTAACATTAAGAACCAAACCATTCTTAGCAGGATTTGTAGAGAGTCATTAGAGCATGAGCGCAGTAATATCTCGCCGACAATTTACACCAACAATTTTGCTGATTTTGGGCAAGGATACATTTTAAGTCTTGATCTCTTGGATGATAATTTCACAAATTTTAATTTTTGTGATGCCACACTTGACCACTCTATTAACACATACCCACATGGAATTTGCCGAAGACATTAAGCTCAAACATAGTTGCAACAGAGATGAACCCAATATAAAGTATCATAAAGAAAATACCTAAACATCTATCCAGCTTCCAACCATTTAGGAGCACCAGCAGCACAAATACTATGATATTACCAAGCAGTGATAATGATATGTAAATAAGACTACCACTTATTACATTTACTGGAATGCCGTAATCCACAACAGTAGTTTTGAGGAGCCATGGCAAACCCAGACATAGAAGGATATCAAAGATATTACTACCAACTGTATTTGATACAGCCATATCACCATCTCCTTGTCGAGCGACCAGTAAACTTGCAAGACAATCTGGTACACTACTTCCTGCTGCTAGGAAAGTAAGACCCATGATCACATCTGGTATTCCAAATGTGTAACCAATGATCGCAACCATCCATACAAGGATGTACGACAGTCCTGCAATCCACAAGATTGCTAAAAGAAAACTAATTAGATAAAATCGCTTCCAACGTTCTTTGCGGCAATCTGGTATGGTGAAATAGAAGAGGGTAGTTGTTGGAAGAGTAACAATCCACAGAATTGCTGCTATGCAGCCTTGTGGCATGGTAAATGGTGAATCCTGAAAAGAAACTACTTCAGTCTCTTTTTCGGCAATATCACTTTCGATATCTTGACTGTCACTTATATCTTCTTCAGATATTAAGACTTTAGTCTCCTCAGATTCGACTTCACTTTCAGTTTCAGGTAATGGAAGGAACTCGTTTTTGTTTAAGCATTTCGAGAAAAATCTCTCAAGCCCATTATTAAAGTACATGATGATAATATATATAATATACATGATTACAAGGCTCATGGCTTCGTACCAGTAGACTTTCTGGTCATAGCTAACAGCTACTAGAGCTCCAACACTCAACAGGTAGCAAACACAATCACGCGATAACGGCCACCAGTTTAAGGTCAGAACACTTCCCGCAAAGATACCGCATACAGCAACAATAAACAAAATATTAAACACCGCCGAACCAACAATTGTGCCCAAACCAATATCACCTTTCGTGATAAAAACTCCGATAACTGAAGTGAAAAATTCCGGAGCAGAACTCCCTGCGGCCATAAAAGTTGCGCCGGCCACGTCGGTATGTAAGTTCAACGATTCGCTTAATTGTTCCAGTGAAGGAACGAAATACTGATCACATACCACTGCAAGCGCTGCAAACATATACAGCGATAATAAAATGTGAAAAACGATTCCTCCTTGATAAAGTCGTTCGTATTGGGTCATAAAATCGCTTGGAAAATCGTCAATAGATGGCTTCACACAGTTTGAGGGAGATGATATTGTAACGTTCGAAACATATAAATCTGACAAGGATCGTCTTGCTTTTCGCTTAAATTCATGGTGCACCAGTTGCCTTTCTTCTTCGATTGCGATGTTTTTCACAAAGGCTGTGGGATAAAGAAAAGAGACAACTGCCATAAGAACCACAAGTTTGACGAGTAAAACTCTTGTACTCTCCTTCGCCATGATCAGCGAAACTGGTGCCTGGATCCGCTATATTCATGTTCCAAATGTGTTGTTGGTTTAAGTATGACGTATACCCTGCAGTCACAATTTGTTACTCACCGGGGAACAGTGGGGGTGTGTGAAGACAACGTGTGTTCGGTCTGAATTTGTTAATAACTGTCAACAGATATTTCATACTCTATTATCTAATTTTTCGTTCTTTAATTTTCGCTGCTTTCTCTTTTCAAATCAGCCTCTTAGAATTGTTGGAAACAATTCTTAGAGCCCTGTAAGTCAACTACACGGCAACCAATTTACGCAAAAAAGAATGCTATCATTTTAATTAGCCATAAATTAAGAAACAACTTGAAAAAAATACACGTTTTTTAAATTTAAATAAACTTAAGTTCAATTTGACAAAAGTCTCAAACCAATCCATTCGCTTTTAATTTAGTTATGCGAAGCTTGGTTCATCAGTCTATTGGCTCAAACAAAAAACACAGTTTTAATTACTGAGATTGTAACTTTTTAAACTATTCTGAATTTAATGATGCTTTTTTAATTTATTTATCTTCTTAAGATATTTGTGTAAAAGTAAACAACAAATCCTTAAATAAAAGCTTTGATTGCTATGTTTTGGTTTGTAAAACATTTTTGTGTCTTCTTTAAGGAAGGAAATTTAATCCGGGCCATCAAAGGAGGTGGACCATTAGAAGTTTGGGAGGAAGGGGGGGAGGGGGGTGCCATTTCAAAAAAAATTTGCAAGCCCAGTTCTCCTAAAAAAAATCCTACAGAAATCGAAGTAGAAAATGACAAAAGGTTTGAGGAAAAAAAAATCCTACAAAACTCGTCTCACGAAAAAAAAAATCTTGCATAAAAAAATTGCCACTCCCCTCCCCCCCAATTTCTAATGGTCGCCCCTAATCACAATTGGTAGAATAACTGTACTCTGGCCCAGGTGATTTTTCGATGATAATAGAATATTAAGGATATATGCCAAGTCATGACTTACTCGCAGAATTCACGGGTTTAGATCCCGTAGGATCCTGTCTGTAAGGCTTCTTTTTCGCAATTCTTTATATTACATACATAACTAAGAAGATTTTTTGATATAGCTTCAGTTGCTAACAAACGTGGAAAAAATTCATTCTTACAAGAAACAATACAACACCAAACGACATAAAACAGTTCAATTATAACAATAAAAAGGTTAAGGATTAAAAAAGTTAAAAACAAAACATAGAATTAACATTTAAGCTATATATAACCATACCAAAAATGGCAACGTAATAGATTTTTAAAAGAGGTTGAAACCGAGGAAAAAATTCCGAGGAACAAATAGAACAATGACAATAATATTTCGAAATCACTTTGAGCAAACAGTCTTTCTGTTCAAAAGGTCTTGAAAGCAGCAAAACTAAGATAGATCTAAGTAAACACACAACACTTCTAAGTTTGACAAACATGTTTCGACACTTCTAGTGTCATCTTCAGTGTTAACAAAGAAATGAAAATATAAATACTAAAATGGAGTGAATAAATTACACTGACAATAGTGTCATCTTACAAAGGAATGAAAATAGCTCAAAAAAAATTACCTGAAATGCAATGAAAAAATTACAATGACAATAGTGATGTAGGCAAATACAAATAAAGGAATTATATAGATAGTTTCAAATTTACATGTTTAACTTTTCTCTCAATGCGCAAGAATTCGCTCAGCGAGCCTGCCATATAATAAGAAATGATAAATAGCCAACGAGGCGCGTAGCGCCGAGCTGGCTATAAATCATCTCATATCCAACAAGCGCGAATGGAATAATTATTTTATTAAATTTCACGAGCTTTCCGAACACTTCGATACTTGACAGCCAAATTTTATTCACTAATGTTTTAGCTTGGCAGCGCTTTACACAGTCAGGTTCCATTATATGAGCTGATAACCGAGATTGAGTGAACTAATCAGAACGCTAGAAACGCAATAATCGAGGCCGAAAATTTAATAACTATATATATTAACAAGTAATGTAAGCACTTATAAACATTACGTAACAAAACAACAGTTTTACCTTTGAAAAGCAACAGAAGTCGGAGCAAGCAAGCGAAGAAAGAGTTCTTGAGTTGTTGAGAATAATTTTAGCACAACGTCTGTGTCACGTGGCGATCAAAGTTTTGCGCAGTATTTTTACAACTGCCATGTTCAAATGAACAATTAATAAACTTCTGGACAACTTGAACTCTTTTCAAATTTTTTAACCAAGGTTGTTGTATCTCCTTCATTTGACCGACTTTCCTAGAAATTTAGCTGATTGTATTATTTATCGACAGAGTAGTGACTATACAGTGTTATAAGAACAGGCGCTTCGAAAACTGATGCCTATTTGTTAAAAAACATCAATTTATTCATAATAACATATTTGCGCAATTTTTTTTTTGACAGTGTTGTTTTTTTAAATATAGAATTTTTACTAGTATCTCGACGTGACGTTATTCCTTTATTTCTTTCATTCGTACATGCTATTAGAAATATATCGTTTGTTACAGACTGGACTCATTGAAAATTCATAACCCAACTGGAGAAGCGCTCATTGGCCAATTAGTTTTACTTTTTATTTTCCACGGTACCAAGTTCCCTCCCGTTGACTTCCGACCGGAAACCAAGAACTGAAGCTTTGTCCTAGGAACGAGAGATTTGAAATTATTTGCGGGTTCATCGGTTTTCTGTCTGTCAAGTATATAAATCAAGATGTCGACCGGTCGGGTCAAATCGGTCACCGGTCCTGTCACTCACTTAAACGATAAGCAGCAATAAAACCACGACGCTGGAGACGCTGGCCTCAACTATGTATGGAAAACGACGAAGATATTTTGTCCTAGCAGGACGGGTAAGTTTTAAAACTTTGCTTATTTGCAGCTAAACACTAAAGGAAGATAGGCTTTTATTAGTGCTAATAATATCTGTAGATATTCTGTAGATATCGTGGTAAAATCAGTCTAAATTGGTTAGTTACGTATGTCTTTGGTCTTAGAGACCTTTTGTGGTCTTCTTAGTAAGTTATTTGGTAAGGTTTTCATGTACCCTCTGTTCAAATAAGAGTTCTTACTTGTTATTTAAAAAAAAAAACAGAGCAAGACTTCAGCTTCCTGTTTGTGTTTTTAGTTTCAGTTTTTCAGAATGACCTTTCGCCTTTTCTTTCTTTCTTCCTCAATGAAACAAAGTTGTCCAACGAAACTAATACGTTCAGTGTTTAAAATTAATTCAAAACAAAGTTGATTCATGAATATAGTTGTCTACAAATGTTATAAAAAAAACGTTTGGCGCATTTTTACATTCAAACTATCAAATAACCTGACGAACAGTATGTTTGATTTTAAAAAAATATTATACTGTCTCAGCTTGTTCGGAAGTTTCAGTGTTTTCAGTGGTAAGACGGTGTAGTCCGAAAGTTGTGACCCGAGAAATTAAAAGCAAACTTAAATGATTCAGTCACATAAAAGGAAAAGTTTGGGCATCCTTCACCTGAAATCTATATAGAAATAAATAATCCAGAAATAAGGATCCCTACCGGACTTATGAGGACAAAAGCCATTCTAATTTTCTCATGTTTTACGGTAAAAGTTAAAGGCATAAATTTTGGTATCTAAACTAAAGTTATTCAAAAATATGAATCTATGCACCTGCTTTGAGCACCGGTGAAGCTTTATCTAAACCACGTGTACACTAATGACAAATAATGTGCAACCTGCTGTGCAAACCTGAGCTTAAAGTACTTTGGAAAAAAATAAGAAGAAAGGCTGGAAAATTAAAACGTTCCTAGATCGCTTATTTTGTAGTTTAAAAAATCTCAAATGTTAAAAGTATATAGTAATATTATTTAATAAGTATATTATATTAAAAATTATCAAAGATAGCAATGAATTGTAGCCCAGATCAGTATTTTTAGAGCTTTATCTTTTTTTATTCTGTATGGTAATTTTTTGGTTTTGCACCGTATCGTTCATTATAGACACCTAAAGACTTATTACGCCGAAAGCAACCGATAGTTGAAATTGAAGTTCCTGCCGTTTAGCTATCGACACCATTGCTGACGGTTGAATAGTTTTAAAAACGATTTTAAAGGGGCGCTTCCCCTTTTCCGCCATTTTGGTCAAATTTCGAGACGTTTTGGCTCATATCTCATTGAATATTTGGAAATTTCCAAATCCCCATCATAGCGACCTAGATTGGTTAACGAAAAGAACTCGTAAATATTTTCAGATTTTTCAATGAGGTTTAAGAGGCGGAAAAACTGCATCAGAAAAGCTGATTTTTTAGAGAAATTTCAGTTTTAGTGAGTTTATGTTTGAATTTTTTTTTTTTTTTTTTTTGGAGTTAACCAAAGCTACACCTTGCATCTGTTTGGAGCGACGGTTTGGCGCTTGTAATCCAGTTTTTTCCTCTCCAAATTTTCCTTCATATTTTCTAATTATATACTCAAATGAAAGGGAAAGCTCCCCCTTTAATGTACGTCAGCCGGAGTACCAACGTCAATGTGTTATACTAAAACAACTTTGCGTTGAAACATTTATGATCATTCCCACAAGCACAGCAATATTGATTGTTACATAGCGCTTCTTCTTTTTCTTCTTTTATTGCTTAATTGTTGTTCTTGTATTCTTCTTCTTTTTCTTCTTTTTCTTCTCCTCCTCCTCCTCCTCCTCCTCCTCCTCCTCCTCCTTCTTCTTCTTCTTCTTCTTCTTCTTCTTCTTCTTCTTCTTCTTTTTCTGCTTACCGATTATTGTTAAACTCGTAACAAAATTAGATGGCAAACAGATAACCATAGAGCATGATGCCTTTTAATCCAATTATCTTGAGGTTGACGCAAAAACAATTAACACCAATTCATTTCATGGTTTGTTAGGCTGAAATCACTTGAAGTCAAGTCTAAAAAATCTTTAAATTTCACTTATGAAAATTAAAATGCAATATAACCACCCGGAAATCTAATTAGTTGTGTACGTGCTATTAGTTGAAGTTATATGTAACCTTGTGGTTATTTAGAGTAACGCGAGACAGTCAGGCCAAAAGTTTGATACGTTTGAGACGTTTGACATTCAGACAATCTTAACGAGCTCTTATTTTTTCAGGAGCCAAAACATATTTCTAAAGTTCTTACAGCCGCAGTTTGTTTACTAGGCTAGTTTTTGGTGGACGACAATCAAAAGCCTTTCTTTTAAAGAAGCTGCGGACAAGATCTGAGTCAAACAAGGTTTGATTGATGTCCACCACTGAAACCGATTTCGACGTCGGAAATAAACTTAGGGACCGCACGTGTAAATGAAAACTGAATGAAAACGGCTGTAAAAGATGTGAAATGCCTTTCACTATGCTGTATCTCACCCGTCCCTCTTGTCAGTATACATTTATATAAAGTTTAGATACAGAACTCGTTGAAATATTGAGTTCTAAGTAAAAGTTTTTGAAACAGTTGTAACGGAATATGAAGTTCATTCTGTCTTCACCGTGGTTATCAGGTCACTTTCTGGTAAGTCGAGGCATGACCAATCATTAAAGTATTTACACAATTAAACGTTCATAAATTCTGAAATATATCAAACTTTTAGCTCGAAGTATGAATTACAGGTCATAGTAACTTTTGTGTCTTTCTAATCTTAAACTAACCAAAATTTTCCGTTTATTTCAGAAAAAGTTTGTACTCGTTTTAGTGTGTTTCACCGTTCTTTCCATGATATATTATCAAAGATTCTTCAGTCCAAGAGATTTAACTCACCAAGTTTTCTCAGCAAAGGTTCGAACAGGTGAGCATATATCGTACAAGGAACGCAATAGAATTCTGATTCCGATGTACTATTTGTCCAGTTTAAATCATAGTTCATACGTTGTTTACATTTTTTATCTTTCTTTGTCTCGCGCAATATCGGCTCACGATTATCAAAAGTAGCTGTAGTAGTATGGAAACATTTGACTAGGGACATTTTACCAGATATCTTGAAACGGGTGCTCACTTCACATAATTCAGAAGAGCAAAACGCGTCTGTTTTCTCCCATGCTAATTATCAACCCAACGTCACATAACAACTAAGTTTAGAGACCCAGTCTTGATAATTGCGTGCAGAAAACCATGTTTCTCATTCAGAACTAAGTACCTAAAGAGGAACTACTTAGCATAAACTATTTAGAAAATTAACTCAAACACCAAATTTCAAAGTTCATTCAGTTTTAAGTGGCGCTTAGAGTTTTTTTGCGAGTGACGACTAAATGAAAATTTCTACAACGCACAATTGGCGGGAAACAAAGTAAAAGCTTAATACTAATAGCATTGAACTGTTGATTAATAATTTATATCTTTCATAGATCTGTGAAAAGGTATTTCCGTATCTTCAAGAAAAGCATATAAAACAAAAAAAAAAGCGAGATTTCACACAAGAAGTATTGTTATTTAAATATTTTCTCAGGTTGTTTGAATTGTAGATTCAAGGAACTTCAGACTCTATAGTTGTTGTATAACACAATCAGGAATACAATATCAAAAATATAATAATAATCTCAAGGCCTAGTTAAAATTTCTTGATGATACTTAAAAAGTAAAATGAAAAAAAACTGATGATACATAAATTTTTAAAAACAAAACGTTTTCTGTCTGAAAGACAATCGTAAGACTTAAAAATAAAAAGATTACCGTGCCAAAACTTATATTTATATAAAATAAGTTAATCCGACCATCTTTTGAACCTACTTTACCCCAAAATATTGTCGAGGAAACTTGATTTATCCATACATTGTGTATATTGACACTATCAAGGCAGTTTTTAAAGATCGGAAACGTTCAGTTCAACAATACAACAGTTTTCTCATAATAAAAATTTAAAAATATATATAAACAGTACTTCTGTTGTACAACATCTCTTTCAGTGAATGTGGCGAAATACGACAGTGCGAAAGATGACGAGCATGAAGCAAAAGGTGAAACTATGTTCAAACTTGGGACTCCAAAGTACAAAAAAGGGAAATCAACTTTCTCTACAGGTTTAAAGCTGACGGAGAACACAACTGATGATGGTCGTTATTTACTTCACAAAATTAAGTCTGACACAACTTATAAATTCCAACCAGTAAAGAATAAACCAGAAATTTCTACAAAAGCTAAAGATTTTTTGGTTCCTAATAAAGTTTTTATGTCTCCGACCAGTGCAGCTGGCCAAAATCCTGCACGTGCCGAACCACACCCTTCGGTCACACCGAAAGGAGTTGCTTTATCACCACTGAACACAGATAAATTGAAAAGCAAATACTTAGCTTCTACTAATCGAACTAGAAAGTCAGGAATGGGTCGCTTAAAGAGTTTTCCAGCTACGGCAGACAAATATGAGAAAACGGGAGCAAGTAGACGCAATGTATGTGCCTACATAGGACTGAACGGTATACCGGTTGATGATAACGGAACCGTAAGAGTTGTTACTGATAATTACAATTTAAGTTGTGTTCCTCATCGAAGCACAGTTCAAACTTGTAAGCAACCTTTCCGTTACTTTAAAATGTACTACACTGATACTAAAGCAAGGGAATGCTCAGACCATAGTAAACCTACGACTCCCATTTGTACATTTCTAACAAAATACAGACTCTCCTCTAACGATGCAGTTAAGATTAAATGCAGAAATAATATTTGCAAAAAGAGTGAAATTCGCGTTGGCTGTAGTCACAAAGATTATGGAACTGTAGAAAACCTTCGCCAGTGGAAGGTGTTCAAAAATGTCGCACAGCTTGAGCAGGAACTACCACAGATCATCGCCGACAGTAGCAGAAACGGTTTTAATTTCTGCTTCGTTAGTTGTAAACAAAATAGTGGCAAGGTCGTTTTACAGAGTTTGATTTTCCCTCCAATAATGAAAATGAAAATTCAACGAAGTGAAAAACTAAGTAGTAGTACACCAACCCGAATCAACATCAATATTTTGATTGAGGATGCAGTTTCGAGACCGCATTTTTATAGATTGTTACCCCGAACCGTCGCCGCTTTACGAAATATTGCCAAAAATTTCAGTGGATCTTCCAAAGCAACGATACTTGATTTTGAAATGGTTCAAAGTTATGCTTCTCATACGCTGGCAAACATTCAGCATTTGTTTGCAGGTCGAATGTACGAAAAAGCGAACAAAGCAATTAAACGCAGTTCAGGGATTGAACAAATGATTTCATTTGTAAAAAAATTTGGTTACCAGACATTGATTCATGAAGATCTTTGTTGGTTTGATTTTTGGGGTGGTGTTATCTCTCCTGCTTTTAATATACAAACGTTTAAGTATTTCACAGATAAATTCAAAGATGGATTTTATAACTACACAACAAAGACTGAGACTTATGTCGATAATAAGGGACTTACCTTTCTAGCTTGTGAGGTCATGAGAAACTATGGGTACACAAACCCCTTTAATGCAAGACAATTACCTACCATCTGCCTTGATGGAAAATTTATTAGTGAATATATGTTAGATTATGTGAAGATGTTTATCAGTTTACTAGAAAGAAACAATAGTTTTGCTCCTGCTTTTATTTACACACACTTCAATACTGGTCATGAATCCACGGGCAAAAGAATAAGAACCGATGATGTTACTTTATCAAAGTTTGTTGAGAAAATGGCTGAGAGTGATAATACAGTTACATTTATTTTGTCCGATCACGGAGGAAAAACAACTAACTATGCAATAAATACTTTTGAGGGTAACATAGAAATATTTAGTCCTATTTTATTTATGATCATTCCACGAAAAGTTGCCGCAAAATTTGGAAGAAAAAGAATGGAAGCTCTGAAGATGAACGAGAAAAGACTAGTTACACTTCTTGATTTACACAAGATGATTCTTTCCCTGGTTAATCTTCCAAAGGAACCAATTCAAGATTATAAGGTTAGTGGATTACTTTCTCCAATCCCTGTCAACAGAACCTGTTCAGATATATCAGGACTGAGTAGTGAAGCGTTATGCCGATGTCAAGGATGGAATATGTTTCTACCATCGAAAGATACAACTGTGTTGTGGCTAGCAGAATTTGCGCTTGGTATGATAAACTCCATGATTCAAGCCCAGTATTTGAGAGCGCAGGTGAAAAGAAAACATAACTTGTCCGACGGGTACGGCGCATGTACTAGATTTATTGGTAAAAAAGTGTCACGCCCGCGTAGAATAATTGATGGCGAGTTTTTCTTAACTACTTTTGTTTTAGTCGTGGTTCCCGCCTGGGGTAAGAAAACAGAGGAAAGCTTTGAGGTTGTGCTTAGACATCCTGCTAGTCAGCAAGACAATATTGAGTTCCAAAAGTTCACGCGGTTAAGTTTCTACAGCAAATATAAGTCATGCGCAGATGAGGGTGTGGACGTAAAACTTTGCGCATGCGCCAACAAAAGATCTTCAAAACGGACTCCTCGAGAGATAATTGATATTATTAAACGATCGTCTTTTCGATTAAAACTATTGTTACATAGTATAGACTCACAGTGTTTAGTAATAGCTATACGGAGAAAGAAAGTTTCGATGCCGGGGGATTCAGAAGAGACAAGAGTTATGACAATTGAGGCAGCTAATCAGTGTTTAGATAAAACATTTGTACTAAAAGTTGGAGGATCTTACAGAAAAGCAGTGTTTTCTCATTCGTTACCGATAACTGTGAAGGTTCAGCCCAGAACTATTCATTTTATTCTTACCGTTTATCTCAGCTGGAAATTTGGTCGCTATAAACCGAAATTCATGCATAGTTTACTTGGTGAACAATCTGTTGAGCTCGATATTAGGTAGTTGTTTTATGAATGCCATTTTTAAAGGCAACTTTTTAAAGACAGAGTTGTTTAACTTTCTTTACCTACTCACATCTAGAATCTTTACATGGAAATTTAAACATTGATTTGTTTTTTTTTACCGCGATTAAAGGCAATAACGATATAAAACACCCGCCCTAGCTCTTTAAGTGTTCGATCGCGACGTTCAAACTTTTGAGACGAGACTGAATGTTTCTTAAAAACATTTTAAGGATTTCAGTCCTAATTAACCTAAACACGTTCTTAAAATACCGCATTTTTGCGAGTAAAAACGGGTCAACGAGAATGCACTATACTCAGAGGGACGAACTTGTTTCGAACTGACGTATTGGCATTTGGGGGGGGGGGGAGGAGGAGGAGGGGGGCTAGTGCAAAATTAAATATGCCAA
>JAOEHV020180450.1:0-10117 GCA_025447995.2 Isaurus tuberculatus | reverse complement strand
GGACCATTTTTTGCAAATTTTAGGACTTTTTAGGACCATTTTTTGCAAATTTTAGGACTTTTTAGGACCATTTTTTGTAAATTTTAGGACTTTTTAGGACCATTTTTTGCAAATTTTAGGACTTTTTAGGACCATTTTTTGCAAATTTTAGGACTTTTTAGGACCATTTTTTGCAAATTTTAGGTCCTTTTCAACATATACACTTCTAAGTTTTAGGAACTTCTTAACAGGTGTCTTGGGGTTAGTGAAGAGTTATTCCGATGCCATTTTTCAATGAATTAATATATTAATTTGTAATTATAAGCGACTGTGTTGGTCGGTAATAAAAGGTTTCCATTTTATGAGCGTCTCAATGTATCTGGGTTTTGTTTTTATCCGAAATTTCAAGGAATAACATACATACTGATACAGTTCCGTTTGCAATCTACTGATATCAGAGCTGTTTTTTGAGGACTTTTTAGGACCTTCATGGATTTTTAAGAACATTTCAGACCTAAAAATTGTTTTTTGAAATTTTAGGATTTTTTAGGTTTTTTTTTATGACCGTACGGACACTGATTTATTTTCCATTGTATCGCCTTAATATAAATCATAAAAACACCGAAAAACAAGTGGAGCCAGTCTCAGAACTCAGAACAGAACTTTGTAAAGACGATTCCGGTTACCTCTTTTTCGGCTTCGGTGCCCATGGTGTCTTTTATCTCGGCCAGAAGAGCGGGTAGAATCTTTCTGAGGTGTTTGGTCAACGCTTCACCAGCAACAGACGACAAGATAGCCAGAGCTCTAGTGTTCACTGGGGGAGCAATCAGCTGGGAAAATAAAGTTAAAAGTACATCTTGATTTTTTATAATTCACAACACACATTTTAAGTTGCTTTGGTCTCCTGAAAAAGAACAAAAGGAACATAAAATAAAAAATCCAACCTGTGGCACGAGGAAAGGCAACACAACTCGGCTTTTGACAGCCATCACCTGTCTTAATCCATCCAGCGCAAACTCCGACAGAGACGGAGCTTCCTACAAAATAAACTCAATCGTTAGTCCATAGTACAATAACTGCAAGGGATCATCACAAAATGTTTCTTAAGTATACATATATTCCTAATGAAACGAGCAGAGCAATAGCTCAGGATTCTATCAAGCTTGAACAAAGCCACGCACGCATTTTATTTAAGAATAACGCGAAAACCAGACATTGTACATCTTATCAAATTATGTGATTTGAGAAAATGTTGAAACTACATATGTAACTAACTGCCTGCCATTAAATAACCAAATAAAGATGAGAAAAAAGAGCGTTACTGTTAAAAGGTTAAATTCACTGAAATCAATAAATGATAAACTAAGATAGTTTCAGAGAGTTCCAGTAACTGTGATATGTGTGTCAAATGTTTTCGGAATATTCTTACATAGCTCTTGCACATTCTCAACCTGCGGGTTAACATACCTGAGCTATTATCAATGATTGGGTAAACCCAGTCGTTGCAAGATTTTAGCACTACGTTTTCAGAATCTTACAGCATATATTTTTACAAACAATGCATTAAACTTTTAATACGCTCTATTTTACACGATATCAAAACTTCATCGTTTCCTTAGCAGTTGAAGTTGTTACTTTCTATAATCTTTGCACATTGTGAGTAATGGTAGTTGTTGTTTACCATTTTCTGAAGCAGGTCGGGTAGAATGTCATCGAGGGCTTTGGACCCGATTGTGTTGTGCAGATTATCAAAAGTGTTGGCTGCCGCGTTACGGACTTCAGGTAAGGGATCACACAGGGCACGGCGTACGGTAGGAACAAGAGAATCCACAAACTGGAAGACCTTTGCATAGGAAACATAGTTTAGCAATATAATAATAAATAACCGTTTTTGTGCATAGTTATCATATATAACGCTATCTATCCTAATCAAAAACGTGTTACGTTTTCAAGTTAGAAACAATAAATATGTTATGTAACAAAAATGTTCTATGCAATTCCAGGCATTGACAAAAAGCCCTCAAACTTCAAGGTTTATCAGGTTTTCAAGAAAGCTTACGAGCTAAGCTTTTTTATTTTGCAGTAGAAAGAACTCAATCTGCTGGTGAAGCGAGAAGTTTCCTAGGCAGGATGCCTTGTAGAAAAACTACCTTCGAATTCGATAATCGTTTTCCCGCTAGTTATAATGCACTGATATCAAAGTTTACCTGCTCACGGCTGGTGGAGCTGATGATTTCACTCAACCCAATACAGACTCCTTGTCTCTCATCACTCTGGTCACTGTCCAAACCCTTCTCAAGGATGGGAATGATCTCTGGTAAAACGCGCTCACCCAGCTTGCGAACCAAGTCCCCCAGTGTCCTAGCAGCGACCTGAGGAAAGTATAATATCTGATGAAATAATCTTCCTAAATGTAAACGATATTTCAAACCTTGCGATAGCTTGCATCACCAAACCTCGAGAGGGCAATTTCACAAAGTGGCGACCTATATTTCCCAAATACATATCTTCAATATAGTTTATATGTAATCTTATATCTTAACCACTCCATGCAGTTGACAAATACACTATCCTCGCCTAAAGTAGTGTAGCCTTTCGCATGTAAAAAACATCACGGCCGTAGCTACTATCAAACATGGTTTGAGAGTTAACACAGCCAAATTGAGGTCCTGGTGAGCTGCAGACATAGAGTCATAACAAACATTGTTGATTGGAACAATCTCCAGCTCAAACAAGTGAACAAGTTCAATTACCTTGGTGTGAAAATACAGAATTGGAGTTAGCAGTCAGCGAGGATAAATGCAGCATGGCTAAAGTGGAAGGACTTTACCGATGATACGGCCTGTGTTGTTGTATGGAGCAGATATATGGGCAATGAGGAGGAAGGAGATGAAGGTGCTGCGTAGGATAAAGGGCATCACATTGTCAGATAGGAAAAGGAATGAGGATATCCGTGCAGAACTAAAGGTTGATTGTATTCTGAGCAAGGTCAAACAGGCTCGGTTCTGCTTGTATGGGCATCTATCCCGCATGAGTGAAGAGAAACACGTCAAACAGGCCTGGAGGCTGCAGATCGAAAGCAGCTGGCCAAGAGGTAGGCACAACAAGTGAAGGATGGAGCTGGCCAAGAGGTAGGCACCACAAGTTATGGATAGAGCTGGCCAAGAGGTAGGCACCACAAGTGGTGGATGGAGCTGGCCAAGAGGTAGGCACCACAAGTGCTGGATGGAGATGGCCAAGAGTTAGGCACCACAAGTGGTGGATGGAGCTGGCCAAGAGGTAGGCACTACAAGTGGTGGATGGAGCTGGCCAAGAGGTAGGCACTACAAGTGGTGGATGGAGCTGGCCAAGAGGTAGGCACAACAAGTGCTGGATGGAGCTGGCCAAGAGGTAGGAACCACAAGTGCTGGATGGAGCTGGCCAAGAGGTACGCACCACAAGTGCTGGATGGAGCTGACCAAGAGGTAGGCACCACAAGTGCTGGATGGAGAATGTGAGGGAAAACATGCAGCTGAGAGGTCTGAGAAATGAAGATGCGCAGGACAGGACAGTATGGAGAGAGACAATTGCTCGACAAAAAGGAAGAAGATGATGATGATGGACGTAACTGCAACTCCAAAAATTTGAACTGGAGGTAAAAGAGTGTTAGCTAAAAACTGCATTGGAAAAATATATTTTTTTTGTTTCAAACAATTTTTTAACGCTTCTAAATCTTAAATGTTAATCCTCAGTAATAATCTTATATCTAATACCTTTCAGCTGTATAACAATGTATTCACACTGAATATTTTGATACAATTATACAATAACTCCATCCTAAAACGTATATTAAACAAACTAAATCCTTATTTGTTAATTTATGAATTTTAAATATAGTTTCGGATGTGAAACAAATGAAGTTTTTGTTGTTACTAGCCAATCGCCTCAACTGTAGTTCAACCACGACAACATATTATAACTGACAGTTCTGTTTTCATCTACCACGAATCCCCCGAGTACAGGAAACTAAACTTTATCCTCCCTTCCCTCTTAGAGCTCAAGACAGTCTCAAAACACACAACATTACTTTACCTGACGCTTGTCGAAGCTTGTACTAGCCAAACAGCCGAGAAGGAGTGAAAACAATGTCGGGAGGATTTCCCGAAGAATCCTGGGCGTGTTTGGAACCACAACCTTCCACACGTGCAGAGCGGACTGACGAACCATTAATGCAACATCTGAGCGACCCATGTAGAGCCCTGCCAACACACGGTTACGTCTTTCCATTCCTAGTACATCAATGATGGCCTAAAGACAATATACATTCTCTGTAAGTTAAACGGGACGATAATTTTTAGAAAATTTCTAAATCTTCGTTCTAACTTTCAGACAGTTGACGGTAACTCAAACTCAATACACGTTCCTATCAATCGGTATTGTTTATTACAAATAGATTTCAATAACTGTGTTTTAGCTTAAAGACTGTTGTCATTTATCTGTTTTTAAATTAACACTACAAGGATTGTAAAACAAAAGGACTTTATGACCCGCGATAGTTTTACATAGACTTCACGAGACCGTAAAGTTTAAAGCTCAAAGGGAAGCTGCATTGAAGAACTTATTTCTCTACGATTTATAAATGAAAGTGTTTCCAAGTATTAACACTTTCGAACCAAACAAAAAAAGAAGAAAATTAAACATGAAAACGGAGAGTGTAATGACATCTACTTCAATAGAAAAAAATTCTACACTTTGTGTATACACTGCACTTCGAAATAAACAAAATCCTTTTTAACTAACCCCTAACATTAGCTCTGACCTGATTTGAGTGCGAGGTACCGAAATTATCATCTTCATCTCCTTCTGTGGTCATCTTTCCAGTAACACCTGAAATACTATACAGTAAATCACCCAACAGCTGCACTGAGCTGTGTCGGATTCGCCAGTTGTCATCAAACAAACCCTTTTCAAGTTCAGGAAGTAACAGAGCAATGGCGGTCTCGGCATACAAGTCAATGATCTGTTGACCAGCTCTTAGGGAAGTATCTCTTACAAACTCTGATTCATCAGCAAGACCCTAGAGGTTTAAAGACAAAACGTAGATGAAATGCTTTGTTAATTCATTCTAACCGCTGTCTGGTTAGCCTAGTTGGTAAGGTGCCAGTCTATCATGCGGGATGCTCGGGTTCGATTCCCGCCAAAACCAACACTCAGGGTTTTAAAATAATTGACGAGAATGTGCTGCCTTTGTTCTAACATCTGCAAAAGGTTAGACTTTCGCGTCTTCTCGGATAAGGACGTTAAACCGTAGGCCCTCGATAACATCTTTATGTTTGTGTGTGTGTGTGTCTGTCATGTGAAGAGTCTCCGTCCACCTTCGAGTGGTAAAGATGGTGTCCCCAATTAGTAGGCCTATGGCCAACTAAATAAATTGACACCTAAATAAAGTCATTATTATTATTATTATTATTATTATTATTATTATTATTATTATTATTATTATTATTATTCATTTACTAACGTTAGATGTTAAATAAGCTCGTGGTCATTTCTTGATGTTATAACAACTGTTTCTATGTCAGTTCTTTCAAAATGTAATCATTTAATACTGAGAAATGGTTAAACAAAATTAAATAATAAATTACACAGAGGTCTACTGGAAAAATTCGCTACATAAAACCTCCTTCTCTTCGGTCTCTCTTTGACTATTTGATGTTAAACTCCGAATATTTCCATTAGGATCAATTATCAACGTTACAGTGTATAAATGTTAATCGAATTTTTTTCTAATATTGAATCATCATTGATTATTCATCTGAGATCGAACAGAAAACATTTGTGATATATACAAAATACTAAAAAAGAATGTCCTCTAATCAAAAACAATAACTTAGTTCTGTTTTGATATCACTGTTTTTCTCCTTCAGAGGATATCATCGATATGGATTCTAAATTGCGTTCTTTTTAAGGTACTCTGTGGATTTCATCATAGTAGTTACACACCTTAAGAATGGACGGTATAACACGATCCACAAACGGAAGGAAGTCGTCACCAAATGCGGCTGGTAGATAAATATACAACATGAGGTAACCCTCCCTCACATGTGGTGCAACTTCTGGTCTCGACGTAGTCGAAACAACTTCCGGCATGAGTTTGTCCAGCCTGTCCTTTCCCAGTCCACACAAGACTTCACTCAAACCTGTTTTGTAAGGAATAAAAACATAATACATAACTCATACTTATAACTTATCCCTACCTCGTTCTGTAGTTACTGTACCTCAAGGTTTGATGTCCAATCCCCTGCTCCAGATCTGTCTACAATACTGTCCTCCATAGTCAATGCCACCACCAACCAAAGCAGTAGATCTTCAAACCTTTCCTCCTCATCTTTCTCCCAATGTGGTTTAACTATGCCCCACCCCTACCTTGCGCTACTCCAGATCTATCTACACTACTGTTCTCTGTGGTCGGTGTCACCATTGACCACGGCAGTACATCTTCAAAACCCTCCTCACCCATCCCCCATGTAGTTTAACTATGCCCCAATCCTACCTTGCGCTGCTCCAGATCTGTCCACACTACTGTTTTCCGTGGTTAGTGTCACCATCAACCAGGGCAGCAGATCTTCAAAACTCTCCTCACCCATCCCCCTCACAAGTGCACCCAGGGCACGTGCTGTTAGACCACGGACCTATGTATGACAACAAAATAAAATCGTGCTTTGTATTATTTCAGTCATATTACAACGACACAATTACACCATGCCGTAAAACACTAAAATGAACGATATTATTGACAACGGGAAGCAGAAACAATAGTCATGCGGCATGGCGGGGGGGGGGGGGGTTGGCGCAGTGGTAAGATCTCTGCCTCCCAACCCTAAGGTCCCGGGTTCAATCCCCGGCCTGGTCGAGGGTTGTACATTTGGTTGAACTTCTTTCCCGCTAAAGCTCACTCAGCTTTCCATCCTTCCAAGGTAGGTAAATGAGTACCAGCACACATGGACAGCATTAAAGCGGCTGCCTGAGGCGCCTATAAGTGCTTTCGGTCCGCTGGGGGTAAACTGATTATTGTAATGCGCCTTTGAGCATATTCATATCAAAAGGCACAATATAAATGTATCACTTTACTTTTTTTTTTTACTTTTTTATGTATATACAGGTCGCTAGGGTAATAATTTAGCAAGTTTTATTGCATTAACAAAAACTACTTTAAACCCCAAATGTTTTTTCTAACTTAACGTTTCTTTCGCTGCAAGCGTCCAACGTTTTGATTTTTACCCCAATATTTATTTCAATTTCTTAAATGTATGTTTAATAACTTGAGCAGGGTTTTCAATAAGAGCCGGCGACCGGCGGAATTCGCCGGCTAATTCACTTACATCCGCCGCCTACTTTGACGGAAAAAATATCCATATAATAGAAATAAACATTTACAGCGAAAAAATCTTTACCATTTGCCAAGATTTAAACATGAAAAACACCAAAAAACTTGCGTCTACCTTGAATTATTCTAGCAGCTGTTCTGTGTGATCGTTTGTGACGATCCGAACAGTGATCCTGGTAACCTTGCATTTTTTTTCGAGTTGATCTTTAGCCGCCTACTTTTCCGGTTTTGTCACCTACTTTGATTGTTATTGAAAACCCTGCTTGAGCTGTTCTAGAATCAAAAAATAAGAAGAAAAAAGACCCTACCTCGGGTACGGGGTCAAGCAGCGCTTGTTTGAGTCCCGGAACAACAGAGGACAAGTATGGGGCGAGGTCCTTTATTAAAAGAACAGCACAATATTATACACACACATTACTGTTGAACGAATAGTAGTAACCGTCATACTCAGTGGTTGCCACAAAAACCTGAATCTGTAATTCCTCCTTTTTCTTGACTTTTCTCCAACTTAACACTAGTTTTCTCTGACCAAATACAAAATATAGTTATCAACATCTATTTACTCCTTGGTCAGAAAACAAATTTGTGGAATTTTCAGCTAAATTAACGTATTTTAATTTTACATTTTATCAATTTTTAAAGCAAATACTTTTTCAAAAATTCAGATATCATTACACTTCCTTGAGAGAATACATAAAAAGTCAAAAAAGCACATTTGGACATAATAATTTTTTTTTTAAAGATTTGGACAATTTTGGAAGAAACGCAAGTCGTATATAAGGAAGAAACGATAAGAAGCACTCTGATTGGTGTTTCAGCAATCTATAGATCGTAAATAATCTTTTCTTTGCAAGATTTAATTTGATGTTTAACAAGACAAAATCTTTCTTGTGAACTTTGATTTAAGTTTTCTTATTGTCACTTTCAGTTTTTGGTTTTCCTTTTAAAGGTCCGAGACTTTAACGACATAATATAATTATAAACGGTCTATCAATATCAAATCTTTATGTGTGTCAGCGTTGCTGAATTAGTAATATCTCTAATTTTCAAAACGGCGGCGTGGTTGGCGCAGTTGGTACAATCTCTGACTTCCAACCACAAGCTTTCAGGTTCGATTCCTCAGCTTCTTTTCCATCCTTACAAGGTTGGCAAATGAGTACCAGCTTCGGTTGGAAGCTAACTTGCGATGGATTAGTGTCCTGTCCAGGGGGAGCCAATGACTCTCATCCGCTTAACACTGCGGAAACCGGAGATATGCGCCGGCTCCAATTGGCCACCAGGCTCGGAAAAGGAATTAACTAGCTAGCTAATTTTCAAAAGGGACGTCCCGGGTTCGATCCCCGGCCTTTTTAAAGTTTAAAGGTTTGTGTGCCCTTCTTTGGCCAAACTATCTCCTTATCTCTCAAAGTTAAAAAGACCATCCACTTGTTGATAAGAGCAGGGTCTGACCCTGTGGTGTAACCTGTACTTGGTCCAAGGGAGCATTTATCGTTAAAACAAGTTATAAACTGAGGAATGCACTGCTGTCCTCCAGTCCCTTCAAAACTGGTAAAAAAAACCAGCAACTCAAGCACTGGCTTCCATTAGGGTTGTAAGCTGACCTATCAAAGGTATTCTTATAACATATCCTGTTAACACTTTAAGGACCTTTAAGCCTTAACATTTGATTTTTGAAAAAACTAGGACTTTTTTAGGATTTTCTATGATACTTGAACCCAGACAATGGTTGCCATTATACCTTTTTGTCGGTAAGTGCGTACATATTACCAATAATCTGAGCAGACATCTTCTTGGTTTCAGTTGACCTCAGATCGAGAGCACGGTGAAGAACTGGCATTATAAGGGCCAAGGAAGGCGCATCAATAAAGTGCACAAATGTGGTCTGAGAAAGGACTTTCAAACACTTGGCCGTGTTAGTAGCAGGATCACTTAGAGCGTCCAGTAATACGGCGGAAATAGCTAGGTAGAAAAAGAAATAAGAACAACAAAATAATAATATATTTTGCCTATGTACAGCTGAGCGAGTTTTTATTTATTTATTTATTCATTAAGCTTCGCCTTGGAATTATACCAATTACAAAAGGCAGGGTGACCACAACAGCTAAAGCCAATTACTGTGGGCCCTAAATTAAAAAAGTTAAGAATTATGCTAAACACTGTAATATTTAAAACTAAAAACAATATGAAATTGGTTTTGAGAGACTACAGTTTACTCAGCTTCCCATCCTTACGAGGTCGGTAAATGAGTAACAGCTTCGGCTGGGAGCTAACCTGCAATAGATGAGTGTCCCCGTCTCGCCCAGGGTGAACCACGGACTCTCATCCACTTAACACTATAGAAAGAGGATATAAGCGCCAGCCCCATGCGTCACTTTGGCTCGTAAAAGGATTTAGCCTTAGGTTATAAATCGTAGTCAGTTTGTTCTGAATTTGTGACTTTGGTCTACCTATAAACGCTGAAATTAATGGCTTTATGACCATCCTACTCCGCCAGTTTGGTGCAGTTTGGAATCACAAACAAATAGCGTTATTAAATGGTAAATTAAGTAAAACCCTATTGACAATTTGATTTGATACGTACACTTTTTGGACATTTAGTTGTGATTAAGTAAACCAGAACAAACAAAGCATTAAATAAAAATAATAAACTTTAGCATTTATATAGCGCCCTTTCCATGTGTGTATGATCAAAGGCGCTTTTACAATGATCAGTACAAGGTTTGACAGTTGAGGGTCTTAGATAGTCCGCCAGAGCGGCTCACATATATAATA
>JAOEHV020180353.1:0-13573 GCA_025447995.2 Isaurus tuberculatus | reverse complement strand
GACCTCACTATTTTCTTTTTTTCCCATGAAAACCATGGAAAGTTTGGGGTGCGGCCTATACGCGGGTGCGGCTTATCCGCGGGTAAATACGGTATGTATTTCATTGTTGTTTGTTTGAAATGTTAAGTAGATCATGAGCTAACTTTTACCTGCAACAACTCCTTAGAGTCCTTGGGTTGTGTTATACCAAGTTTTTTCTCAGTAATGTTCCATAAACTTGCTTCCAGACATGTTGCTATCGAATTTGGACTATCAACCTTAAGTTCAATATCATCACAAAATAAATTTAATTGTGTTCAATACACTCTGACTGGCAATCAACTGGTTAGAGCTCCTTGTTGTATCAAGTCAGGGTGTGAAATTAAGAAAATTTTCAGCCAGTCAATCTGGATATATTTTCCTGAATGCAGTTTTTTTGGGGATTTTAGAATAAGTGCTATCAGGCTGGTTAAATGTGTTTTTGAGACACTTTTATCGGCCCACAGTCAAAGTAATTAGTAAAAGTCCACTAATCAATGTTAATTTCGCACCCAGCAAGTTACATAAATTGATAATCTTATATTGTTTTTGAAACCTTGATCTCATATTTAACCACTGTTAAAATTTTTGCTTTTGTTTGAAAATAGTAAAATTGGTTGTCCTTCTGTTTTGCTTTTATTCATTTTTAAAAACCTATTTTTCTTAATTTTTTCTAAAACACACATCTACAATGTGCAAAAACGTGGTGCAACAATTACCATATAACATGAACTGATAAAATAGAATGAGTGAACCAATCAGAATGCTTGAAACATATAATCTAAGGTTGAAAAAACTAATAGTATTAATATGACCATCAAAAAAAAACATCTCTCTCCTGTAAATCTATCATATTATTACACTTTGTTAAAATCAAAAATTGTATACCCACCAGCAAAGATGTTTAACTTTTAATATTTCTACTATGGTAAAAGCCTGTAAGTTATATTTTTTTCACAAAACTCCCTCTAGCTGGGCTTTGTATTTTAACTACAGTTGATTATACCTTAAACAATTTGCAACAATTTTGCTTGAACTTGTCATATCTGCTATGAAGTACAATAGTTGTCAAGGCGTCCACAACATGTGGAATAGCTTTCTCCACTACATCTTGTCTAGTCTGCAATGTGATAGCTGGATGTCATTACACATTACAATGCTCTAATATTGTGCAGCCAAAATAACAACGTTCGTAACATTCACTACAAACATAAAGGCAACCTCTTCTTGAAATACTGTAGGAAGCAATATTACTGCCAGCTTATTTGGCTGGTCAAAACTGAAAGACGCCGTTATCTGTCAAGAAATCTTTACTCAATAGGTATTTGAAGAAATTCAAAAGCTGTTCAACATGGTATTCCGATTTGAGAAAAAAATCAGTAAAGTTAGAACAAATTTAAAAAAAAAACACCCAACAAAGCATTTTAAAAATATTCACTACCTTCAAATTTGCCTTTCTGCTTCTTGGCTTTTTACCAAAGTTTTCACTCATTTTCACATCTTTCAAGTTTTTATCGAGACAGTTCACCTTTTAAACCCATGAAGCACGGCATTGTCGTTTATCGTTGCTTTTGATGGACATTTATTTGTATCTGACAACGGCAAGTGTTTGTTTTGAGCAAATCAGTTTGGCGGGAAAGGACAAACGTCGCTGAGCATCGTACAAAAAATGGCGCGAATTTGCGTGCGCGAGCCCGTAACCTCGCTTGGGAAATATGAAATCGCCCGACCTCGAGTACAATTCGTGATTACTCTTTTTTTAGAAGAATATTCTTTATAAGAATATCGAGGCTGAAAATCGCGAAAATTTAAGAATATTTTAAGAATAATGCTGAGGCTGAGATTTTGTTAAGAATATAATTTTGTTCAATTAACATATAAATATGTTTACAATAAAATTTAAATATTTAGAAACTCTAAATTATAATTTTCGGTAAAAATTGCCAACGAACGACAATTTGTTTATGTACTTAACTGACCACGCGGGATGTTGGGAGAACACGAGAAAAGCTGTAATGTAATAATTTATAATGTACAGTACATGTACCAGGATGTTCCACAATGTATAAACGCTATCATCTGGAGACTCGGGAAGATTTGATGTTCAAATTTGCCGCTGAAGATTGTGCTCACGCGCTGTTGCCAAGGAAACTTAACATAGGTACTCCCGCGGAATACTATTTGTGATTTTAAAAATTGTACAGTCTTCGAACTATAAAAACATGAATACCTGGACGAACGTTGATTTACAAACCGTTAATGTCCTTTCCTTGCCACGGGGAGCCCATCTCAGTTTTTGAGTGGGAAATAAATATTTAAAAATAGGAGTGGCATTGTATGAAATTATTTTTGTTTCCTTTTGAATACGAGTTGTCTTCACTGTAAATAATTTAAAAAGTTTAATTAGTTCAAGAAGAAAATGGTCGAACCACCTAAAGAATATCCAACCAAAAAAACTTTTGCTTACCATTCGAGACCCTTGCTTTAATTTGCCCTCAACGGTAAGCCAGGGCAGATAAATTCTCTATCCACCTTAAGAACGACTGTTGCGTTGCTTTTCAGGCAATGATGAATTTCAAACTGTTTCCATTCAATCACTTCGTCATGCTTGCAGACAACAACCGCGTCACCTATTTATAAATTCAAACTATTGCAACAAATTTGACTACTTACTAGTGGAGGCAGCGGAAAACCGCACTACGATCTCACAAAAAGAAAAATGTGGAGCCGTTTGCTTCTGCCTTCTCTACTGCTTTAGTAAGTAGTTAACTTTGTCGCGACGGTTTTACTATTTAGTTGTTGGGGATACTCGCGAACAAAGTCCATCGTCCCAGCCGAAACGCACACAAAAATTCGTTAAAACCATTAGCTTTTCCGATGAAAACAATTGAAAAACCTCAAAACAAAGGACTTCCCGAGAAAATCCCCCATCACATCACCTTCCTTTGAAGTCCGGCTTTGCTTCCGCGGGCTAAATTATCTTTAGCCAGCCAATTTTTCTATTTTAGCCCGTAAAATGCACCGATGCACTAAAAAGTAATTGTAATTGTAATAACCAATGTATTGTGTGATATTGAAAAAAAATCAATAAACTCGTATGTTTCTGTTGGTATCGTTTTCTACAAGATCCTTTTGAACGTCCGAATTAGTCGTGACATTCAATTACCGAATCTAATTTCTGGAAAAATAAAATGGTCACTTTGAAGTTCTTCATTAACTGGTTCAAAAAGTTTGGTTTCTACCAAAGACAAGCAAAATGTCTCTAATGTTGACCGGTATTTATCGGCATTTCGAAGTTAGAAAAAGTAGCATAAATCATTTCTATTTTCCATGTAAAACAAAAAGATGATACAGGGTTTCATGATATGTTTCAAAAGGTGCGATATTTTTGCTTATATTGAGTTCAGTTGACAAGAAAAGATCAAATATATAATTAAGAAATGAAACCATTAAAAAAATTACCGCACACTGCACAACAACTGAAGAAAAAACTTCCCAGAACCTTATAAGGCCATAAATAAATACAAAAAGAAACGATGGTCAAAGATTTAAAATGACTCGTATCGGTCTATCATTTTATTAAAATAAATTAGTTGAATGGGGTATAATAAAACACAGCGCTAAAATAATATTTAAAATGATAATTGAAAATATACAGAAAAAGACACACTGCTAATTGTAAGCGTATATCGTTCAACTGGTTAGACTTTTGGTTCGGACTAACATTTGCATACAATAGTTTAAATGATTTAATGGTTGTTATAGGTTAGCATTAGATTTAGTCTAGTTTTCTTTGATTGCAATTACTATCACAATAAGAAATGTTGAAATAATCTTGTAATGGAATAGACTACAAGTTTCTCCTTTAAGGATCTGTTCACATGAAGCTAGTTGTCTCGGCGAGCAAACGCTCAATACAATCTCTATATTGCAAAGTCGAAACGTTCACATACAGCCAAAACCATCCGGAGATAGGGGTATAGTTAGATCTGGAAGGTAGGGTTACCCCAAGATGTAAAGTTCTACGTTACATATGAATAATTTAGCTAGAGTCCAGCACAGCCATTTTTTTTACCATGTGAACAATGGCCAATTTTGACTCTCTCTCCCATCATAACCCTATACCCAAAATATCCTTGTATCCCCAAACAACTTGGTTTGTATGTGAACAGCCCCCAAGACAACCAAGGGTCGGAAACTCGAAATATAAGTAACGGCACACGCATCTTCGGCTTTATGACGATGGAGAAAATCTAATTTTCAGTGGTAAAAACAAAAACCTATTTTTTTAAAGGAACATGCAGTGCATGATTTTATTGCTCCTGGTATCTAAAGTATAAATCTTTTCTAACACTGTCCTCTACAATAAATAGAAATTCTATCGGTAGTTTCGAAAAAACCAAATAAAAACAAAAGATCAAGGGATATCTAAAAGCATCTTATCTACAAAACATATCTCTGTACCTATTTTAAAATGCCCATCTTTTGAAAAAAACCTTCAGTTTTTTATACTTTTGTTAGAGCATCTTATGAAATAAACTTCATTTATGAACTGAATACAAAGCGCCAAAACCTTCAAATATATAAAATACAAAGGAAAAAAAAACAGGACCCCTTTTGTAACTTAACTAAAGCAAGAGATAGTACATAAAAAAAAATACCCGCAGCGAAAGCAAAATCTATACCAGATCTCTAAGCCTTTTAAATATATTTACAAGACCCTTCAAGCTGATACACAGGTCCAAGAAATAAGACTTTTGAAATGAAAGTATAACAAAAACTGAAAATTTTACAATCTTTTCAATTACACAAAGGCAGAAGCTTTGGATATGTGTAGCTTTTGGATAATTTTACTTTAACCATTACTCATTAGTTTCAAAATGGAGGTATTCACCTTTGAAAGCAAAAGTTTTAACAGAAATGTACAACACAAATTAAATAAAATATTTAGAACGTCTTACAATTTGCAGGACTGATTATTTTTCGAATACTTAATGCCAGGTTAACAAAGGAAACATATATACGGCTCTTCTTTTGGAAAACTAAAAAAAAAATTGCCACATACATTCAAAATTTAATGCCTTCTTGCTAAAAGATTAGGGACCAGTCAGAAAGTATCTGCTAGGGGGGGGGGCGGAGGGAATACGGAGGGGACACGAAACAATTCTTGCCGATCTGGGTGGGCCACCAAATATATTCAAAGATGACGGGTGGGCCACGAAACACACAAACAAAGCGTGTGTCTGAATTTGTATAATCCACACTTTTGATAAGACTGGTACCCTTTTTAAATAAAAGGGCTGACCAAAATCTATTTTCTCTCGACCATTTGTTTCTTTAGTCAAAATGGCTGGAATTTTTTGGGTGGGCCACGAAAATTTTTGCAATAAATTGGTTGGGCCATGAAATTTTTTTGCCAGTTTTTCTGTGGGCCGCGAATTTTTTTCGAAAATTTGAAAAATTACCTCCGGACCTTTCTGACCGGTCCCTTACAGTATGATAAGTAGAATGGCTCAAACATCATGCATGATAAATTATTTTCTAACCAACACAATCTCAGGTGTCAGTAAAAGAAAACTTCTGAACGAATAACTGATGGCTGGACAATATGGTGACTGATATTTAAAGAAATAATAATTAGATCTTTCTTCTTAAAAAAACTTCTTTATGAAAAAAGGGCACAAAGTTTTAAAAAATTGTAAAAACAAGGAGAGATAAAAAGATTGTAAAAATAAAAGTGTCTGTTAACCTATTTTGAGAACTTCTATAAGTCTACCAAAACGGTAAATATTTCTGAACTTGTGGAAAAATTATGTATACGAAACATAAATTTTTTTCAAATATTGATGTAAAAATTTGTGGACTTGCAAACAACTGCTTGAAGGGTTTTCAATAAATATACATTTATATATCTTACAATGTATTTCAATACACTACGAACTATAGAAACAACCGCTGACTTGACCAAAATACCAGTTACATGCAATTATAATACACAAACTTGTGACTAAGTGTACGGCTGTTTTCACAGAAATGTTAAGAGTTTCTTACTATATGAAACAGATGATCAACACCGGCTTCAAGAAACAAAAAACACTCCCGTTTTACAGCCCACGTGGTTCCCGTTCACTACTTTGTTTTATCTCAGTGTGTGCGTCCGTACTTAACATGCTTGGCAGAGGATTTTTTTTGGTACTTCCGCACGGATTTTTTGTCGCCCGTCTAAATATTTGGACGAATTCCAAATCTTAGGACGAATAAATTAACTCATAACCGTTTTGAAACAGCAGCGGTAGAAGTGACATTCATTCGCACATGTTCCACAAAATATCAAGCAGATCTTCTGAGGTTTTTTTCTTCTATCTTTGGGAAACAAAAAAAAAAGAAAGCTCTGCCAAGCAGGCTAATCGTTACACAAATTGACATGATTAATAGAATAGACTTAGTAAGCTAGTTTCATTCTTTTTGAAAACAATAATTTAATGACCAAACCTGACTTGCTCTCCATTTAGTTTACATAATTTGTCTATTGTTAAAAAATAAGTATTTAAGTAACATACCAGCAAGGAGAAGTGTTTCCATATGATATCCAAACACATTTAAAACTGGATTGTAAAATATGTGGTATATCATTTTGGATCCCTGAAAAGTACTCTTTCTTGCCGTTCTTATGCCTTCTCAAACTATTTACAATTCTTAGAAATATTAAAAGAAGTTTGAAAATTTGATGTTAATGAAAATTTAGTTTTTTTTTGTTAATTGGAAAAGGAAAATTGGATCTATTATACTTCGTGTGGGGACAAGGAATTAATCAAGATTTTTGATTGGTTAAAGAAAGGTTTGTAAAACGTTATCTTTCTTCGACTGGTTCGAATTTCTGTCCCCAGTACACAAAGTAAGAGCCCCCATTCAAGATTTGTATATCAGGCTAGTTCACTCTCGCAAACACGCCAAAAGAATGGATTTTAGATTGTAATAAACCTTTTTTTTTTCTTATTTCGGACAGTTGTACTATTTAAGGGACAAGCTGTTTTACAGACATTAACGGTAGCAGCAGCTCCAGAGAAAACCTATTTCAGAAGTACTAGTTTTTCGGCTTTTGTTTATATATATATTACCTTTTACGGCATTTCAGTATAGATTCCCTTCTTTTTATAACTTAAAAACTAAGAACATCTTTTCTATTTTATAGGAGAAAAGAGATTTCAAAACTCATAATATCCATGTACAATCACACACTGTGTTGTAGTGAGAACCTCTTAGTCACGATATGGGGTAACAAACTAATATTACCTACTATTTAATTGTCTTGAAGACTAATAAAAATCTGGACAATAATGTTGTCCAAAATAGATTTCTTACAAATATAGACTCTTGTCATTTGTATTATTAATGTATAATTAATTTCACAAACCATGGCTTGTACTTTAAACCGCTACATCACGTAAGATGCTTGATTAGTTTAGCTCACAAAGGGTCGACTAAACATCATTAGTATCATAAAATCAACGAATTGGAGGTGTGTGTTCCCAGGTTATCTGCACTCAACTGCCTGAACATTTTGGGGTGCAACAGCATTTGGTGACTTGGAATCTTTCATGGATTCACTTGCAGCAGCAGCTGCTGCAGCTTGTTCTGTAGAGATAATTAGTTTTAATTAAGAACAAGTAGTTAGTACAGGCGGCGTAGCTGGCGCAGTTGGTAAGATCTCTCCCTTCTAACAATGTCTCTGGTTCGATCCCCGGCTCTGCCAGAATTTGAACATTTGTGTGACCTTTTTTCCGCCAAAGCTTACCCAGCTTTCCATCCCTACGAGGTCGGTAAATGAGTACCAGCTTTGGCCGGGAGCTAACCTGCGATGGATTAGTGTCCCGTTTAGGGGGGTCAAAGATTCTCTTCCGCTTAACACTACGGAAATGGGAGATAAGCGCATGGGACATGGCCCACTAGGCTTGGAAAAGGATTTAGCTTAGCTTTAGTTGGTGTTACATGTCTATGTATTAAAATCTACTTTTTACCCTGTTTATATTATAAACTTGTATTTTACACTTATTGTGGCATAGCAAGTATGCGACGAAAATATAGGAAATGACGTTATGAAACAGTCCTTGTTAAGTTTTCATCAAAGAAAGCGTCGTTTCAACATCTTTAAAATAAAGCATGTTAACTAGAAGCTAGAAACGAGGAGCCTATTAGATCGTTTACGATAAATTGTGTACTTAACCACAAAACTCGGCTTTGACGAAAAGCTTGTACAGAAAGTTTTAACATTTCTGTATGTACTTATCAAAAGACTTTTCGTATTTTCTAGTTAAAAACTATTGAATTGCGTTGGCGAGAAGGTGAAACTCCACTCTAGGTTAAAATATCTGATCATCGCTGTAAGTAGTGTAAGAAGCAGACTATTACGATCGTTCGCTAGTTCGTTCTTTCTTGGCGTGCGGAACAAATTTTTACTGAGCCGTCGCTCGTTTTCATATATTTTAATTCGGCACGTAAAAACTGCAATAAAATACAGCCGAAAACAAATCTAAGTAAATTCTAATAACTACAAGAACATTAATAATAATACTAATATTTTAATATTATTTAATACTTATTTTGCGCATGCTTCATTTAAATATGTTCATAGCGCTTAATTAACAATTAAGAATCCCAACTGGTAGGAGGAAAACCAGTTGGCTATTTACAGAGGGTGGTCAATTTGTCCCTGAGATCATCGAGGACATATCCATTCAGTAGTGACAGCCGGGATTTGAACCCGGGTCACCAGCATTCAAATCCCCGCCTTTAACCACTGAGCCACACTGCCTCCTTTCACATTATATTGTGAAAGAGCTAAAGTGAAAATCATAACACATTCGTATTGAACTTCACCTTCAACTTCAAAAAGTAACCGTAAAACAGTTTAAAATCAATTATGCTCTTAAGATATAGATTAGTATAAAAGAAAATCTGTTACACACCTCTATCCTGGTAGGCTAGTCAAAATCTTTGTTAAAACAATTCAAGGTAGATCTAATACATAGAGCTCTAAAAAACTAACTGCTTCAAGAAATTATTCTTTCCAACTGTCACAAAATTCAAATTCTTAACTATATTATTATTATTATTATTATTGTTATTATTATTATTATTATTATTATTATTATTATTTTATACTGAAATTTATAAAAAGGCGAGCCCGCAGTCAAAGTGATTGAAATGTGAGCCCGAAATAGTAACAAAAACGTTTCCCACATTAGGCCTTGGTTGGAGCAACAGGACGCCTTGTATATCTATATGTTATTGTACTACTAAATAAAGGACAAATAACTCATTAAAGAGTATATATTCTTGAGTACTGTTGTACAAAAACGAAACTAACCTTCTCTTTTCTTCCTTAATCTTTTATTCTTTCTGTCAATACTTGCAACTTCCGCTTTCAGCGAACTGTAAACTTTCCTCATCTCACCAATTTTCTCTTGCAACAGCCGTATTCTTTCCGCGCTATCTGCTTTGGCTTTGATTTGTTCTATAAGTGAAAAGATCAATAGTTTTAAAACATCATTTCCCACTTATGCAAGAACATCATCGGAAAATTGAGCAACACGCTGAACATAGGCAGAAGACATCTGAATATGTACTCGCCTTTCTCTGCAATACTAAGACAAAACGAATATTTTTAAAAATTTAAAAAAGCTTATCTTTACGACTTCTAACACACTAAACAGTTGTAAAATTATATAAGATAAAATTATTCTGGTTACGAGTAATGGTTCAAAAACAATTATTGACAGAAGTTAATTGAAACGATTAACACCTTTGTCAATGCGTGCTGTCAATCTGCGTTCGAGCTCATTTGTATTCTGTTGTTGACCGTGCAAGATTTTTATGTCTCTAAATGTAGCATTAAACTCTCGTCGGCCATCTTATAACTTAAATCTTTGTAGACTTGCTCCCATGCTTACCTTCTGTGACACTTGCGCAGTCGCTCAATTTTAACCGTTACGTCCCGTATTAAATTATTTTAACTAAAAACCATTAGGGTACAACCTCTAAAACTTTACTATTTCAAACTACCAAATAAGAAAACTTACATGTTGCCAAAATGTTTCACAATCAAAATGTCAACACAGCAAAACAGTTTTACCGTTATTCGAACTCAATGCTGAACAAAGGTATCACGTTATGTCAAATCAGAATTTCTGGTTGGCTACCTTCGAAACAACGCCCACTTGCTTAACAACTAAACGGGGAAAAAAAACTAGGTTGTCAACCTAGTTTTTTTTTTCCGTTTAGTCTTCATAATTTGATAATGACGTGAAGTTAAACCCTGTCTTACCTAAATCCTGGTCAAAAGTGATCCTGGGTCTGCTAGGGGATGGTTTACAAAACGGTGAACTAGAAGGTCCAGGACTCGGTGGTACATCACTACCAGTACTCTCATTACCGGAGTTAAGACGCTGCTTTCTTTTCTCTCTTCTACTTCTGTGCCTTTTGTGATGTCGTTCATGATTCCTTCGATCTTCTGACTTGAGAGATTTGCGGATTTCTTTTTTATCCTTACCATCCGATCTATCTGAGGAACTCAAATTTGGACTTTCGCTTCTCTCTTCTTTCACAGATTTCAATTCACTCGATGAACTATCAGCTTCTAATCTTTCAACTTTATCGGATTTTAATTTCACGTCTGAACTACTACAGCTCGAAAAATCTCCTGAAGTTGTGCTACCCTCTGTTTGAGGAGATTCAACTGGAGATTTAATCTGAGTATTGTTCTTCAATAAAATTTCAATTTCTTTATCTGCAAGTTCACTGTCGTTATCAAGTTTAATTTGTTTTCCTGCCGGTGCTAAGGTATCAAGATCATTTGGAATTATAAGTCCATTAACTCTCTTTAATTTTTCCCTTTTTCTACTATTAGTTCCATTTTGTTCAACAGACTTTTCATCAGTACTAGAATTAACTTCAGTCGTATCATCAATGTCTTTTATTGTTTCACTGATTTTAGTGTTTGTTTTAGTTTCTTCATCAATACTATCAGTTTCTGGCTCTGATTTAATAGCTTCAACTCTTTCCTGTGTCTTTTCATTTTCCTGTTCTGCATCATCATCAACCAATGGCTTTGCAAGAGGGGACATCTCCTCTGTAAAGGACCTAGGGCCTAATTGGCAAAAATTGCAGGTCAAAACATTACTTTTGATTAAAACCATAAAGCATCTGCTTAAATTAGATGTCTTAATGGAGCCGAAACCAATTGTTGAATTGCACACAATTTAGGTATCCTGCTGATGAACAGTAACTGATTTGCTATTTATTTTCAGCAACATATATAGTTTATGTCTGTTCAGTTATACATTTGATCTAATCTAAAAGTTTTTCTTACCTAAAGATAACTTAGCTAAGCACTCTACCACAATGTTTCATTACTCTTTATATTAATTTGAGTCCTAAGAAGTACTTAGCTCTCTGGCCACACAGATATTCACTTTTGATTGAGATGAACGAACTCGTCAATAAAATCATTGGAGAGAAAAAATAATATGTAAAAGTCTCTCTTACTAGCTGTTGCTGGTTCTGGTGTTAATGATTTTTTCCTTCTTCTACCTCCTCCAATAGTTGGGCTTTTTATTCCTACAATAGACAATGAAAAATATTATTTAATACAAGATTAACAGGACGCACTGCTCAACTAATATTATGCTTTTTCTGAAGGTGCCAAACACTAACTAAAAACCGATGGTTCTTGGTTCTTCACTACTTCAGCTCCTAGGCAATGGAATACATTACTTTTCGGCACAAGACATTCGTCATTTCTACAAGTTTTAACTTCAAGCTTTTATACTTCAGCAAGCTTTTAATTGGCTGTCTTTTTTTCTTTTTTTGGAGGGATTTGTTGTTGCTCAAACACAGTTAATCAGTCTTTCTTTAGGGTTCATGGCTGCAGGTCCACTTTCAAGACCTTGTTCTTGTTATGATCTGGTTTGTAATTTCATAAAAGATTGAAAAAATATTTTAAATTACCTTCATCGTCACCTCTACGTAGATCAGGCATGGAGTTTTGCCTCTCTGTTCTTAATCTTCCTCTACCAGGTCCAGACTTAGTTGAAGTTAACTGTGGTTTACCAGATGCTCCTGATGATGACTTTCCCATAGCAGGAGATGGTGACTTTCCATTTGTAGAAGCTGATTTTCCTAATGCTGGTGACGGGGATTTCCTAGTTACTGGAGCTAAAGATTTTCCCAAAGCAGGAGAAGATTTCTTTGTATCTGGCTGTCTGTTGGGTGAAATCCCTCTTCGAGTTCCCTTTCCCCCATTTGTAGCTGTACCTCGTGAATTTGTTTTTGGTGATGAAGCACTTAAACTACTTTTGGAATTTTTCTTTCCTGCTGGTTTAGGTGTTGCTTTTGCAACTGGCTTTGGCGGAGATTTTCTTCCTTTTGAAGGAACTGCTTCTTTTGAAACGGAATTGCTTCGTTTCCTTGTTTGTCGAGTTCCTATTCCACTGATTCTATCTGGCCTAATCCATTCATCATACCTGTTACAGGAGAACAGAACTTGAACAGTTCTATACAAACAATTTTTATTAGAGCTTTAAGTTTCTCCCTGAACTTCTTAACCAATAATAAAAGCGCTAGAATTTTTATACTAACAGATGCCTCATGAATATTAATACTTCTACATATTTAATCTTCATCATCTAATGTCTGAAGACACAGCTTTAATAGGAATAACACCAATTTCTGTTTCAAGAGAGCTTACCCATCCAGGAAGTATCAAAGAATATAGGAACTAGAGACAAGAGCCAAAAGGATTCAGCTTTGTAGGAGTGTATGGGCAAAGATTTCTAGCTGTAACCTTTCCCTGATTCCAAAGAGGATGAACTCGTCACTTCCATTTGAGAGGTATAAGGTACTCATGCTTCAAGAGTTAACCGACAACCATAAAGTATGATCATATATTTGCCAATGTTATGTTGATTCAGTTTATATATTGTATGTACTCAAAAATACACAAAATAATCAAGGCAATGGTGTTTGAAAATTTGGAAGAGCAGTATGAAAGCTTTTTGGGGCAGTGGTTTTGAGTAATAGTTCTTTGACCATGTTCTGTGACCAAGGCCAAAAATGATGAACATGGTTTTTGTGGCTAGTGCCTCGTAGAGGCCAAGCCACTATGCTATCGCCTTGAGTGAGTGCGTGAGTGAGTGAGTGATTTTCGGGTTTTAGTCGTGTTTCCCGATTATGATCCGACACCTTGGTCGGTTTATTTCGGAAACTCACGGATATTTATACAAAGGTACGGTTGGTGGGTAACGGATGTGGGATTTGAGTTTTCTCTTCGTAATTATTTATTTTTATTCTTATTTGTTGTTCTACTTGTTTTTTTTTAAGATAAATAGGTACTCTGCAGAAACGCTATTAAGGTCATATCATTATTAATATTGTCATGATCATTATTTATCAATAAAAGGTATAGCCCAAAAAACGAATGTTCATGCGCAGTACACACCTATGTCGCCAAATCAAAATTACCAATAGAATTGATTATTTTCTATACAAACAGCTCTGA
>JAOEHV020180256.1:0-13576 GCA_025447995.2 Isaurus tuberculatus | reverse complement strand
TTCGGCGTTTGGCTGCTCATCAGAATTCTGCTCCTTGGACATTTCAACTTTTTTAGTTTTAAGCCGTCGAAAATTTTTGATGAGTAGTGGAAATTTGACGCTAACTTCTGGAATGCGAGAGAGAGAGAAAGAGAAAGGGCAAAGCTAAGGCGTATTTAAGCAGAAATACAAACCAATCAGAACTTGCAAATATATCCCTGGGGGACTAATCAGTTAGAATCAACTATTGTTACTAACATAACAGAGAAAAATACATTTTTGAGCGAAAAACGAAGAAGTCTCAATCAAATTCGATGTTTTCTTTCGCGAAGTCCACCAATCTGTATACAATTGCTTTGTGACTGCATGCAGTAAACGTGTTCTTAGTTCCCATTCCCCCATTGGCGCGGCTTTTTTTCGAAAATAGTTACTTTCAGCCGTTATAACTCCGAAACTAAAAGTTTAACGCAAAGTCTAATAAAGAACTTATTAAACAACTTTTTTTGCTCTATCCGAATCAGTAAAAACCCATTTTGGTGATATAGGCATTTTAAATCTCCACAAAAAAAAAGAAAAAGAAAAAAAGAACTACACATAACCGGGTTTCTTTTGTTTTATCCTATAGGAAGATTGATTTAATCCTCTTTTGCTTAATAAAAGTACCACAACCGGAAAGTGGTCTGTGTTGTCATTAATGTTTATGTCAGTTTTTTTGTTTTGTAAACTTAAACCTGCCAAGTTTTTCATACGCGAAGCAGCTCCAGCGCAAAAAGCCAACCTTTATTTTCTACAAGGAGGATTATCATTGCTACCGAATATGACAAAAAGCGGTATACCAGCAGTTACATGTTCAGCTATTTCATGAATTAATCGTGTTTATTTCTTAAACTATAGCCTACTTAACACTTAATGTTATGTAGATCTTTCAGTGAACATAACAACTCAGAACGCAACTTAACTTTAAGGGCTCTCTGACTTTAGCTACATAAGTCTTTGATTTGTCCCATTCTGGACAGGAGATGTGTTTTTCAAGTAGTGAGAAGGATAAAAGTTTAGATATGAGGGAGGATACGTCATTCTGTTGCTGTATCCGGCCAATCGCATGTGTTGGTCCATTTGAGCCTTTTCTAAACGCTTGTCCTTGGCCCTACGATTTTGGAACCATATTTTGACTTGAGTCTCAGTGAGGTTGAGACACGCTGCAAGCTCAAATCTCCTCGAGCGTGTGATGTACTCGTTCTGATGAAACTCCAGTTCCAGCTTCAATGTTTGTTCACTTGTGAACGTTGTCCTCTGTCTTCTTGTCTTGTTTTCTTTTCTCTTTCGTTTCTGGGTAGCTAAAACAAATAATTTTTAAATTTTCGACAGTGCCGTAGCAGGATATAAACTGGCCTTGGCCAATTAAACGCCGAGTATATATAATTCGGACTGAGGGTATACTATGGCCTGTTACACCGGGACTTTTAATTCGACTTAAATTGCCTTGAGTTGCTTTTTTGTCTCAGTTATTACATTTTTCTCTTTTTTCCAATCAGTCTTCTTGGTATTTTAAAAAAAATTTTTTTTTTGAATTTACAAAAAATTCACTAATCCCCTTAATTTAGGCGAAATAACAGACCAGTAGTGACTTATAGAGAAAAACAATTCTGTTCTTAAAAACTTAAGCACTATTGAAAAGTTGATGGTTTTGAATATTAATTCTCAAACTCATTAGTAATACATCAAGTTAAAACAAAATAAATCATAACCGTGACTTTATTAAAAATATAAGGCTAAAAATATGTATAAAAGTTATTAAAACAAACGTTTTCGGTGCACTTGACCATTAGCCTTATATTTTCAATAATTTTTTTGGAGAACGTAATTTTAAACATAACCGTGACCATAGTTTGAAATGTGATCTTAGTTAGCATATTTCTTCGTTTACTCCTTAGTTTTAGTTTCGATTGAGAAGATATATCAAATATTCAAGACAGTGTTTCATCACATTTCCAAACTCGAATTTCGTCAAAAACACTCCGCTGCGCGTCGTATTTTCAACTCTATTCTCAGTGTTTTGAAATGTGATAAAACACTGTCTCTCGTGTTTGATATATTATTCCCGGTACAGTTAACTTTTCAGAAAACCTTTGCTTAACGTTTGTTCCCAGTTTACGGTATCAATGGTAAAAGTTGCTTTCATTAGCTTTTAGCTTTATTTAGGCACGTAAAACCCTAAACCGTTTGAAACTGTAAACATGGCATAGGAAAAATTTCTCGATCAATCACTGTAAAAGAAATTGTTAAACTAACTGAAAACCATAAAAACAACAACAACAAAATTACCCTGTGAATTGAAAACACATGAATGACTAAAAGTTTTCGGAGCTTTGGTATTTGAGAACCTTCTCGAAATGTTGCTGCTGTACCTACAACCGCTGACGTTTTTTTATATGCGCTTAGGCCAGTGTTTCATGTCACCAAAGTAGAAACAATTTTGGAGACACCACTCTTGTATGCAAACATAACCTCAAATAATAATTCATCTACGCATACCTTCTGAGGAGAAAAAAATTTTGAAATTAATGCTTTTGTGTGTTCCAACAAAGGACAAAGGTATATAAAATTTCTGACACGAAATGCGATTGTTTCAATACGTAGTCGATAGAACTCAGTTTTTATCACTTTTTTTTTTGCCAAACGCTTAGTGTCAAAATTGACATTTTCAAGAGCTACTTCAAATATAGTTAATTTTTTTGGCAGAAATTAGTACGTTGCAATGTAGGCTACATCGCAACTTACTAAAAAATGAAAGCATTCTTCAGAGTCCATAACTTGTACACCATTGTTAAAAACGCCACGCAAAATTCCTCTTACCCTAGCTAGGATCAATGACTGAGAAATACTTTTACTCGTACGCAAAATTTTCGAGAACCACACTACCTCTGCTCGGGTTTGGCAACTGATTGAAAACGAAACAAAAATGTTTATTTAGCTGCATCTCAAATGATGCTATGTGTGTGTGTTTTTTTTTATATTTGCTTGTTTTAGTGAGATGAAACAGCTGCAGAGCATAACGATCGGAACATTTTATTAAAGTGGTTATAGACTTTACTTAACAAATTTGAAAATTTGGTAAAAATTAAGGAAAAACAATAAATATTTTAGTAAGGCAAATGAAGAATGAAAATTATAGTATTTTTAACACATAGCTTAGTCACATTAATTTAAAAAAATGAGATTTGATGGATCAAGGAAAAGCGGGATATTTCAATTCTAGATCTTCCTTATATTTCTTTGCTATATTGGTTCAAGTATTTCAGCTTTAATATCCACTTCTTCTGTTTAATTTTGTTGTCCGCTATCTATGGGCCTTTCAAATGAAATCAGGAATATACCACAAGAATAAATGAATAAAGACAGGCGTTCTATCAACAGTGAACGGTTTAATTTGCACTTTTGTCTTAATCAAAAGCTTAAACATATTGCAGCTGTATTCTTTTTGCAGTTTGGAACATGAAGTATTTCCTATTCTTTATTTTTGTAGTCCAAACATTCCGTATTCCTTATAGTTTTTGCGTCGATATTATTTTTCAATTTTTATTCGCTTCTACTCCAATAATTCCTGATGAGTTTTACCGTGTATAAATAAAGTATTGTTGATGACGAAGACCATGTCAGCGAGGAATTGAGAAAACTATTTTTATATAACTGCAAAAATGATTTGCTTCTATCGATAATTTTTGAATGGTTAAATTAAAAGCAAACTCTTTTTTAACTAAGAAATCACATTTTATACTTAGAAACGTCAATTTACAAAAGCTAAGGAAGAAATGAAAAATCTAAATGTTCCTATAAAGTGCTTGGTGACTCCTCTTTTAAAGTCAAGAAAACAATGGTTGATCGTTTGTAAAATTTTAATGTGTTTATTTAAGGGGGCAATACGGTCACATTTTAGGTAGTTGGTAGAGAGAAGTGAAGGAGGATTTGGAAAGGAAAAAGTTTGAGGATGGATGCCACACCGTGGCTCCTTACAGATGGAAGGTGTAGCTTTGGTTAGCGGACGGTTTGGTATCCGTCCATTAAATTAACTCCAACAAAAAATTTCCAAACATCCCTAAAATTCACTACAATTCAAATTTCTCTTTAAAAAAACAGCTTCCCCCCAGCTTTTCCCCGTTTTAAAACTCATCGAAAAAAATTTATGAGTTCTTCTCATTTACACATCTACGATCCTATACGTAGGGAATCGGAAGTTTCAAAAGATTCACTGCAATATGATCAAAAATGTCTCGAAATTTGACAAAAATGACGTGATTGACCGTAATGTCCCCTAGGCAGCTGATATATCAATAAAAGCCACGTTTAAGAGTTTTGATTTTTAAAAAAAATGATTCAACAACTTGCCAGTATATTAAAGGTTTAAATTTTTAAAAGTTAATACACATGAGTCTTGTACAATAAGTTTCAAGTTTATTTTCGCCATGCATGCTACAAGAAACAAAAAGACCGTGAGAATAAAATAATTTGTTTCTTTTGTTTAAAACGATGTCATTGATTTTGGAAACTTCAAGTTCGTTTGTTAAATAACTTAAATAAAAAAAAAAATGTTTAATAAAGCAGAAAATTACCGGACCGTTCTATTTAATTCAATTGTTTTTCCATGCACACACTTTAGGCAATGACGTTTAATTATTGCTTTTATCTGAAACTCCTTTGATATATTAATGTGCGCTATTCTTTTCCTTGGGCCTTGGCTGAGTTAATTTTTGAAAAAGATCTATTTCTATTAATTTCGATATAAAGGAGACCTTCTATGCTCCCGTTTTTGTGTTTGCATAATGATGCGGCTTATTTGCTCGATAGGTCGTCCATTTTCAATATACTAAGCTTTTTAAGTATATCTATACTCTAAAATAAAAATTTGACAAAAGTTATGAAATTTTACTCTCAAAAATTTTAAGTGATAGTTTAACATGCTTTTCCGAAAATCGCATTTATGGCGTAGGAATTATTTGTCGGCACCTTAATTTATTTTTAATGGATAACTGAAACGCTAAAAACGGAAGCTATGCCGTTGTGTGAGAATGAAACTTCATCTCACTGTGATACATCCCTATTATTTACATCGAGATTTTCTTAATCATTAAAAAACCTTAATGGCCTTGTATCGCATTAAGCTGTTTACATAAATTTTGAGGTCTTTCTTCAAGTGACTTCCAGGTAATTAAAAACTGTACTTGACGCTATATCGTCTGAAAATTGCAAAAACATATATGAAAAACAAGCATTTCCGTAAATAGATACATAGCATAGATTGTAACTATGCGATGAACAGTTTGTGTGGTTTAACCCATATGGATTGTTTTCTGGTTTTTCCTTGCAGAAATCAGAAAACGATAAGAGACGTGAAGTCTCTCATAACTTTGAAAGCTAAGCAATTTATTAAAGAGTCAGTTTAGGCCTGAGATAAAATACCTTTTCTAATCTTTCGTGTTTAATCTTTGATTTACAAAGTCAATTAAATCATAATGTTGTAATATCAATCGCACAAAATTGCCTTTCGAAAATCCTAATTGTTGACAAATTCTTATTTAACGTGCAAGCACTCGTTTGTTCATATTCACAAAGTTAAAGAAGTATTACTAGCTTTTAATACTCATCTTAACTCAATAAATTTTGATTTTTAACAGAAAATTATTTAAAGGATAAAATGCATCTCTTGCGCTTGAGAACTTGAAGTTATTTGTCAAGATTAAAAGCCATTATTGGTTTTTTCTCCTACAATCAAACTTCGATCCTGTCAGCAAGATTTTTCCATTCAATAAAAAGCCACTTCTTTTAGTTCTCCGTTTTTACTTTAAAAATGTGACCGTGGCGATGAATTAAGCAACAAAATTTATATTAACCCTCCATGCATTGTGTGAAATTAAGACTATTCTGTGATAAGGACCATATTTCTGTCTCTTAGAACTTTGAACTCAAATTGTCGCTCGTGATCAAAAATAAATAAAACAACTTTAGTTAAACTGTCGCTTTTACAAGATTTTGAACTTAATTGAAATCATTTTTCAAACTCCTTAACTTCTGGGAATTTCCCGGCTTTAAATTCCTGCATAAACTGCAAGAATCATGAACAATCTAAATCAAATTTATCATCAAAATACAGCAAAATAATAATAATGAAAAAACGTTTTGTGTTTTTTAAAGATGCAAAACAGTAAAAACAATTTGATTCTAACGAAAAAGGTAATAATTTCCGTTTGTTAGGTTCCAGAGTTGTAGGCTTGCGTTTTCTTTAGCTCCATTATTTTGAGAAATCGCCTATTTTTAAAGAAAAGTTGTTGACGTTTGCAGAATTGTGTTTTTGAAAACGTGCGCCCGGTATTCAAAAATCTCCGCAATATAATTAAAAAACTATTTCGATTCTTATATATTTTAACTCCAAACAATAAACTTATTATTATTATTAAGTGATTTTTAAACTTTTATCTTTGAATATTTCTCTTGGACTCGATCAATATCAATTGAATGCCTAATCATTCGTATCTGAGTTCACTGACTATTACGAAGAAATATGAACATCAAAGTGTTTGAACGAAACTTATTAAAAGGAGCAATGTTTCAAACTTTGAATTGCGTTTGAATTACCAACCTTTTTTTTTGCATACACAACAAAAATATTGCTGGGTGAGTAAGCATTGAAACGGACCGTTTTACCAGCGATACTCGCACGAGTATGCTATTCAAAGTTTGTTGAGTAAGAAAAACATAGCCTTACCTTTAGGTAGAAAAACAGGCGCCGGTACGTTAACTGTAGTCACGGTTTGCAAGGGCATGAATGGGCGAGGGTCATTTATGGCAGTCATGCCTGTCTGGCTCACAGCCCCTGGAAATGGCGCAACTGAATTTTGCTGACATGGTTGGCAGTTACAGAAGTTTGGTAGATGAAATTCTCTTTTGGGAAAGTGTGTAATGGAAAATGCAGACTTTCTCTCATCTTGAATCAAATCTTTTTGTTCTGTGGCTTGGATTTGATTTCCTGGATCTTTTTTCCCCATCAAGGAATCCACGCTAAAGTTTGACGGGGAGTTTTGCATTTTACAGGTGGAAGGGTGTGGTATGTGTTGCTCCTGACTTCAAGAATGCTTCAACAAGAATAATTCTCAAGATTCTAAATATATATTAGCTACGTTTTCAGGCTGTCCTTGTGCAATCAATTAGATGAGCTCTCACTGTCATTAGATTGTACAGCACTTAATCATAACAATACGTCACTCAGAAAAACAAAGCTCATTTGCTCGCAAAAGTTTATTGGCACGGGATTTCCGGTAAAACCAAATTGAGAATTTTCGTAATCGATTTTAAATAATGGGTTTGAGATCGGGCGTCAAGTTTAAATGAATAGCTTTTCAAAACTGAGTATATTAAAAACTTCTAAACATCCGCAGGTTTAATATGAACAGCAAATCTTTTGAGATTCTTTTGAAGACGAACCATCACTCGCGTTTAAAATTCCAGTCTAATTTCAAAGAAAATATTATTTTGCGTACTCCAGAAATTGTTAACTAAAAATTAACATCAATTTTAACCTCGTACAAAAAAAGTAAAATGTATCACTCAAAAGGGATACATTCATGTTATTGTTTTCGTTTCATCTGACTTCGTTTTTCATCTTGTGATCTGCTCTGTCATTGGTCGAAAAGGGCAGCTGCTTTGGTCATTGATTACTGGTTTATTCGCCAGATGGCCCAGGTGCTTGGTTGTTATCAAAGCAATATTGCCTGCCATTTGGGTCTGTTTAGAAAAATTGCTCTAATTTACCCATCTCCCTATTGTGTTAAAACACTCCATAACAATTAGTTTCTCTCATTGCAAATTAGGCACACAAACTTTTTCTTCTGCAAAGTCAACAATTAGCGTTAGCCTTTGCTAAGCGGAATAGATTCGCGAAAATAAACGTATTGAGACCACTGTTTTTTAGCACAAGTTCATCAAAGATATTCGTTTAACGTGCCGTTTTATTGCCCCAACAGCAAAATAGTGACGGAAAAGATTACACAGATTCATTTTGCGAATTACAATTGCCTTTAAAAACACTTTGAATGGAAGATTTTAAGATTCCGCTGCGATGAACAAAGACTAAATCACAAAATCGTCACAACGGAAAGATTGAAATCTGCTCCTAATGATTGTTGTCTGTTTCATCAACAAACATTCCCACTAAAAATCAAAATTGTTATCAAAATCTACAAAAATTATATTAGATTGCAAAAAGCATGGACAAATAATCACTTAATGCTTACAAAGTGAGGGTACGGAACTAATGTGTTTGGCTAATCCTTGAAGCAATTTTAAATTGTCTGTTAAAACGATGGACAACCAATAATCATTTAAATTATATTCCTTTAAACTACATTTAGTACAAATGTCGTTATTCAATTTAGAAAGCAATGCATTTTGCCTTATGACCTGTCAAAACAAACAAAAATTTACCAAACTTTGATATTTTTTTTTCAAAAGCAAGTAAATTTAGCAATTTCTACCATTTTAATCTAAATATTTAGGATATCGAATGAGCTCTAATGGATTAATTAGTTTCTGGCGTGTTAAACAATTTCTTTGAACTGCAGCTTGAGTTAATGCCGTACAAGATTTTCACAAGTGAAACAAATAACTATTTTTAAAAGCATAAAATCATAAAGTACATAAACGATTTTGTACTAACGCTAAGATTAATAAACCATGTTGACAATATAGAAAGTGTCTTCATAATTATTTTAAGGCTAATTTGCGAAAATTCACACTGTTCTTTTAAAATGGCACATTTGTTTTATAACCGTATCGTTTAATTTGTTTAATACCAAATGTTTAAATTGGAAGTCAAAGAAACAGCGACGAATTTTGTGAATTTGAAAACTTCGACTTTTAGAAACTGACTAAATGCTTTAGAACCGAATTTAATGTCGCGCAGATAAAAAGCGCCCTTCGCACCGTTTATCTTTTATTATGTTTTGATAGATTTCTCGACTTTAATTTAAAGTTTTATTGCTTCATTTGAATTCTTATTCGTTTTAGGATAACGAGGGAAATCATTTTGTCTTTTAAGTTAATGAAGAAATTTAAAACAGCCGACAATCAAGCAACAAATTGCGCATTTGTTTATAGACGTCGTTTGCAATAGTTTGAATCTTGATCTAAAAAAAGTGAATCGGGAGAAATTTATTATGCTGTGTGAGTCTGCAAGTTTCAGCTGCAAATCCGTGAATATGAATCGAAATTAAATTTTCGATGACAGCACGGATATTGAACAGCAAATACTTTTGAAGGCATGTCTACACAACTATTAGAAAACAAAAGTTTCATTGTCGTGAAAATCGGCGTTATCAAAAATTGCGCCTACAAAATTTAATGTCTCAAGCAGAGAAGCTTTTCAAAGATAACTTTAAAAAAAATTTTTTAGAAAATTTATCGTAGATTCATAACAACCATTCAGAGTTTGACGTTAACTAAAAACAAGGGGAAAAAGTGCCAACTTTCGGCAAATCAAAAATGAATAAACTTTTTCGTATATTTACTGAAATGGTGCTAAATTGCTATGCCAATTTCTGTATCATCAGAGTCTTGCTTCAAATCAGCTTTAACGGATTTAAGTTTTTTTAGTCAATTATATTTCACTAAGAAAAGGCAACGGGTTTATCTTTGCGGTTAATTCTGTAATCCGCATTCATGGAGAAGAACAGAGAAAAAGATTTCGGTAAGATTTTACGATAGCAAACATTTTTCGAACGGTTTTTTCATTAGCATTATTTAACATAGAGCTTCTTTGTGAGAAAACCTGAGGTTCAGCGACAAAGCTACAAATTCGGTTTACCACTTCAGATGATACATTATCTAAAATATTTCAGCCGTACAGCTGCGCGCTTATTTTGTTTTTTTGAGTTATAAGGCCTTTTAGGAAACCTTAATGCCCCATTCGACAAAGACTGCTGTTACTTGTTGATGTAAACGATAAATTAAAACAACTGTAGTTCATATTGCTCCAACTGATCCAAAAGTGAATGAAAACACCGCCTCTTAAATGTCGCATTTGAGGTTGTTCAAAATAACAACAAAATGGCACTTCAAAAGCATAGTTTTAAATTCACGAACATTTTTCTGTCAATTTTAATGCAGCAATTGATTTTATATGATAAAAGCCGGAAGGCCCCTGAGTGCTACAAAACCCTTAAACGTATATCTTTTCATTGTTATTTAAGCTTTGCTAAAACGCTCTGTTGTGTGTTTTGCCATTAGAAGATTGAGCTCGCGAGTACGTGGGAAGCAATGCGCGGCTTTCAAACCCCATGATTTAGTTTTCTTCCTTTTTATTTATTTCACCTAATAGACAATTTCCGCAAATATTCATTTTTCGAAGTTGTTCTCGATATATTTACAATTTAAAAACAATTAAGACATCTTAAAGTAATATCAATACTTTATCCACGTTTCAACATGGGAAAAAAGCTATTTGAATTTAAAAGTGCTTCCTGAGATCAAACAAAACGGACTTTGACGGACAACATTTATCACCAACGCATCAATGGCTTTCCTTGCAACACAGGTCAATGAACGTTCTGGCACATCTTTGTTAATCCCCAGTTTGCGTCCGTGAAAGTCAATTTTCTCTATTCGACTAGTGAAAAAGTGTTTTCACATTACGTCCTCAGTTTGCACAGTTTCAGTGTTTGGAGGCGACTATTTTTACTTCTCTTCTGATTCAATATAAAAAACACATCTGCTTTTTAATCATTCAACAACAACAACAACAAAATGTTATTTTTGCACTCTATGACTAAGCCAAAATCTTTGAATAAGATCAAAATAAGTTTCTACAAATTTTTAGATTTAGTTTTATCGTTTACTTTTAGTAGCATTTCTTTCTCCTGGCACACACTGGAGTTTGGTTTGTTGATTCAATTTTCATCATTTAATTGTGTCAGAAACAGTATTTCGTGCCGTTAAAACCACTTTGTTATGCAAAATCATAAGAGAGTTGAGATGCATTTAATTCTGTTTAATTTTTCTTTATTTAAAGGTTCACGAGTAGAATTTTCTGCTCCATCTGCACGGACTGAACAATTAATATCAGTGCAAACTGCAATAAGTGAAGAAAGTGTCAACATTTGAAACAAAAGCCAGTCGACTGGGATATGGTAAAATTATTCTATATATAAAGTTTTAAAAATGAATCAAATGTTTACCGGAAAAATGAAGTCTAAATTCTCTCTACTAGCTTTCATTTAATTGCACTTTTTTCACAGTGAATTTATTGTATTTAAGTTTTCATCGCTTATTTTTCAATACTTCAACATTGAAATTGTTTTTCTAATAATGAATGAACATGTAACCATGAAACATCTTCAGTTAATTTTGTAATATCGTTTATCGATTATTTACATTTCTAAAATGTCTGCCATTGAACCAGTTTTCGGAAGGAAACTTACCAGCTTAAGATTATAAGCTTTGCAACTTGAAGCTCTATAGACTATACCGTTTATGAAAGTAAACTTACAAAAAAGCTTTGCAACTTAAAGCTCAATCGTTTATGGAAATATTACATCAACTAGAAAAATGAGAAAATACGTTAAACAGGGAAACAGATTTTATACATTTAGGTTTTTACTTCTTGTTAATTGAAGGGAAAAGTTTCTTGGATTAAATAAATTTATATATTTAACTTTTACTTTCTTTTGAAACTTAGCTAAAACGTTATGTATATTATAATGGAAACAATTATATCTTAAAAGCGAATTAATCTTGTCCCGCTTTGTACATACAAGAATAGATTAAAGTAGCATAAAAACGTTTAACGAAAATGGAAAAAGGAAATTCCTTGTACTGCAAACACTTTTTCGAGATTATCTCTCGGAAACGTTTTAAGCAGTTCTTCTCCAAATGTGATTCAAAATTTATAGAGCTTCCAAACGATTACCTATTAAACTTCTTTGCCTTTCAAAAGTATCTTAAGTTTAGTTGCTAATTTTAAATTTGTTTTATTTGCTGATCTATACAATGGTTTTTCATTACAATTAAATAAAATATTTACTAGAGATACTTTCGCCGTTGCTAACTAATACTTTATGTTTTAATTTTCTTATGATAAAAAAAAACATGCATGAGAAGAAAAATCTTTGGTACCGATGGGTGAGATTTAGAAGCGGGTTTTAATTTCCTCGCTCAGTCTGAAAAGGGAAGGAAAGGGACAGTCAGTTTAACATTCTCGCTTATAGCCTAAACTCTGATTATATAATATAGAGACTGTAATGCAAAGACCGTGTACAAAATGCCGTGGTACGTGAAGATCTATCAGTAAAACGTAGAAGTTCAAAGCAAGGAAATGAATGACTGATATAGCTTGTCAGTGAACCAACATGATTGGGAGCTCAGAATATGTCAGAATTTGCCCAACTATAGACAGCTGTTTCGTCCTTCTTGGGACTCGTCAGTACGGTGTAACAGAGAATAAACCAAACCGGCACGAATACTAGAGAGTTTATTAATTCATCGCAACTTCAACTTTATTGCAAATACAATACACTTACAAATAAGACTGACCCGCAGGTAGCATAGCTATTCGAGGCAGGTCAGTCGTGGGTATATAATATATATCATACATAAACAAATAGTGACCAAAACGTTTTTGTTTTGGGGTTTGACCGTAAACATTTACATGTAGATTAAGCAGTTTTGAAACTATAATTAATGAAATATTATCAAAATATAGTACTATGATTATCGGTGTAGATTGAAGACCAGTTTACTTGATAAATTTAAAGTTAAGTAATTATTCACTTTCTAATAATTCATATTGTAATTATTTTTTATTTTGGTTTAAAACTTCTTTTGTTTGCATTCAAATTTGCCCGCCAAGCCTCGTTTTGGTTAACATATTCTTTTGATTTAAAATTTGTGAACGAAGCTGGGCGGGCAAATTTGAATACAAACAAAAGAAGTTTTAAGGCGTGAAAAAGGTCTATACGTCAATATGTGAATCTTCAGTTTGAAGAAGGTCAAGAAAACTATTTCTTTAAGATTTCTTTTAAAGGACTTTTTTGTTAATATTGTTAGAGAACTTGGTATCCTATTCCAACTATGAGTACCAATTCGGGGAAAGCATTCTTTTGAGTATTAAGCCTAGATTCTTTTACATAGAAGTTTTGAGAACTTGAAGAACGTGTAAAATAAGAATGAGCATCTGAAGTTCTGAAGAACAAGTCCAGGATATTTTCAGGTGCAGTTTTATTGTAGTTAAAGTTTTGTTTTATAAAAATCTTAATAATCAAAGACACGATGACAAGTTTAGTTGACCACGTTTCGATGCTGACCGGCATCATTCTCAAGTAGTATTATCCATACAAGTTGAACTGTTTATATATACAATGTATATGCTGCATACCGTTAGAATATTACAATTCAAATGAAAATGGTATTAGAGTACAGACATATGCCTCAAAGGAAAACAAAGGAAAACACAGTAACTATTATCTACAAAAAATGTGTTCTAACGGTATGCAGCATATACATTGTATATAAACAGTTCAACTTGTATTAATAATACTACTTGAGAATGATGCCG
>JAOEHV020180158.1:0-13581 GCA_025447995.2 Isaurus tuberculatus | reverse complement strand
TATCATTATCATTATCATTATCATTATCATTATCATTATCATTATCATTATCATTATCATTATTATTATTATTATTAATGATAATAATAGATCGTGATCAGTCGAAATAAATGAATAAAATATTCGTTAGACTTCAACAAAGACTGGTCAAAAACAAAAGTTCACAATATTTCGATTGGCCAATACCAGTCTTCATCAGGTTTTAATAATAAGACAATGTGTTTTTTACATGCAGTTTTTTTTTTTTGCAGCTTTTATATGCCTACAGCCAAGTAACGGACGGAAATACCAGGAATACAATGATATATTTAAATCAAATTCAAAAATAACGGACAAAAAAATAATAAATATAATAGAGATAGGTAGGTGAGTTAAAAAAGATAAAAACAAATTTTTAATAGTGAACGTGTAAGAAAAACAGTTAAGAATGTGGGGATTGGAAGAGTTAGAAAAAAATTCCTGCAAGCCTAGAAGAAAGATAAAAAAAAATCATGCATCGTACAATCGTACAATCTTGCGCTGCCCTTTTACGCAAAAAAAAATATCTGGCTTGTTCCCTTAGGTAGAAAAAAAATTCTTGCATGGGCTGAATCTTCCAACCCCCCCCCCCCTCCCTCAAAAATCAAATGGTTCGCCCCTAAAATTAAATTTATACTGTTCGTCACGTCAGTTGAGCTAGGCCAAAATTCTCAACGGTCTTGGCTTGAATAAGGTGCGACTCACGCGCTTTTCTGACTGAATCACGTTTAATTTTAATTTTTTTTTAATTTTTCTTTGCTGAAGTCTAACAAATATTTTATTTATCTCAATTAGTCGTAGTCCGTAACTTCTTCATCCAGACGTACAAGTCAACAAAAGTCAGAGCTAAACTCAGAACAACCGATAGAACTGCCAAAAATTTTGTCCCTTTTAACGAATTGTCCGCTAGTGTGCTATTTCCGTAAACGGTTTAAATTTAAAATATTAAAATAACCCAATTTCCTCGAGCGTTCTTTATAACGTTGTAATGGTGGATTGGCCTGAACTTAAAAGTAAGAGAAATATGATGTGCTGATAAAAAAAAAAAGTTAGAAAATTTGCATATTATAATTAGCGTCTGCTTGTCTTTATATTTTCTCCTGTTCGGAAAGAAAATTGTGCAGATTAAAGTAAAGTGCTTGTAAAAATATACATCTTGTTACACTCGACTGAATTCCATGAAACCCAATGGCTGAAAACGGAAATCTGTCGATAGACTATTCCCGAACAGCGAAACAACGAAACAGCGAAACAACGAAACAGCAATATTAATAAGTATTTTTTTTAGAAAAAAAATCCTAATAAACGTTCCCCACGGAGAGGGTTGGAGGAGGAAATAAAAATAAAAATAAAATTTCATTTTATATATTTTTTAATTTTTGTTTAAAAAATGTTGGGTAGGAGGAAATAAAAAAGGAGGGATAGTATTTGTACCGTACTTCCTTTGAACCCTACTTTTGTCAAAGGAAGGGGGGAAGAAGGACGCGATATTCCAGAATATTGGGCTAAAATACTAAGAGCTATTATGTATTATGGGAAGCCTTTCTAAATGTTGGAATTTCGATGATACTATACTGTTTACAGCGCGAAGCGCGCTACCGTTTCCACCAGAGCAAGATTTTTGATGAATTTTTGACACTTTTTTGACACTTTGGAAAAGAGCACCGACATCAAAGTGGGCGGAGACAGTCTAGACATTGTGAGTGAGATATGGCGGAAAGAGAATCTTAATATATTATTGGTCGGCACTCAATCAAAAAAGTGTCAGAAAAGTGTCAAAAATCTTGGTCTGGTGGAAACGGTAGCGCGCTTCGCGATGTAAGTATATAAATTTAATGACTTGAATATATATTTCAAATCAACAAAATTACATTACATCTGATGCGCTAATTAAAGATAGGTGAAGAGCAGCTTAATTAAAAGTGTTGGAAGGTCAAGGCATTTGGCTTTATGGTTTGTTTCGATTTTTTTCAAAAGTATTTTAGTGTTGCTAACCAAACTTTGTAACTTGTGTAGAATTTTATTTTACAGCTTATGAAAGTGAAAAGAATTTCTGCAAAAACAAAGATTTTAAAATAGTTTTCAAAAACAATTTTTTTTTCAAATTTATGCAAAAGTTTATGTCATGAAAGGAAATAAAAGTCTAAAGTACAGAATCTACCTAAATATAAAAATGAGCTCCAAATGGTTGGCTGAATAAAAACAAAAATGGCCGACAGTTGTTTTGCAGTTTTTAAGGAAAACGACGTACAAAATCTAAACCAAAAAGCTACAAATCAAAATACAAGCAAAATCACTCAAACCTGGATGGCTGTATAGCGTAGTTGGGCAGAAATACGAGAGACTAGCATGATTGATTTCTACAGGCCTCGTTTTTTATCGAAGTAATTTTGTTGAGTATATTATAAATAAAAAATCGCACGATCTTTCGTACAATACGGGCTCGTCCAATTTTGAGAAATCTGAAAACATCACTCGTACCTATTAGTTACGAATTGTACTCGAGATCGTGCGATTTCCTATACTAACAAGTAATGATGATATCTGATGTATATGATATGTCTTTTTAGCTTAATCTACAGTATTATTTGAAATTAAAGGAAGAAGGCAAACTTACTGTGTAATTATGTACATTAAATAAATTGTTGAGTTTTATAATAGAATTGAATCTTAGTACATAACTAAACAAATGATTATAACGTTATGTTCAATAAAAATCAGCCAAAGTCAGATATTTATGCAGTTTTTTTTGGACGGCAGCTGCTTCGCGTTTACGGAGATGTTTATTTGAAAATTCTTGGACGATGGGATATTTTTATTTAAAAACATAAATGATATATGTTGTTTCGCTGTTTCGTTGTTTCGCTGTTTCGTTGTTTCGCTGTTTAACAAATATATATATGCATATGGTCTCAATAGCACAAATGAAGTAAAAATTTTAAACAACAAAACTACTCTTTTAATGATACGGGACATGTTTCGATGTTACTTAACATCATCTTCAGCCATATGAATTTAAAATATTACAAAGTGATTGAATATATACTGATAGTAATTAGAAAATTTCAGTTACTAACGAATAAAATTTAAACTAACGAATAAGCTAATAGCAAGTTGAACTAGAGGTATAAAGATAAAACATAACAAGGTAGCTAATAAGATCACAAGTTGAAACCTGAGCTAATTAACCTTGTTACGTTAATTTTTTAGCTTCTCCTTTCAACTTGTCATCTTATTAGCTACCTTGTTATGTTTTATCTTTATACCTTTATAAATTGATATCTTAAATAATTTCTTCAAAATATTGAAATTATTAGATGCCCGTACGCATATTAAATGTAAAAAACAAAAAAAAACAACAGAAGCATCAACAAAATAAAATGATTTTATTTAGACTTTGCAAATCACAGTATTTACTTGATAACGTCCTTCTGAAGCGTGTGAAGAAGTAGGTAGTGCCGAGTGTTACGAAGATCACAACACTCAAAAGGACACTTCAAATCACGAGTTTTGAAGAAAAACCTCGGCCGATTTAAGTAACTTTCTCCTTTCGAGGCCATCTACAAGACCAAGTTTCCACTGTGGGAAATTTACAAGGAAAGGAACTCCATGAAAATATTTAGAAAACACTACAAAATGTATGTCCATGTTGCATAGTTATTTGTATTATCATATAGGACCGTGAGGGACTTGGCTCCAATCAAAATATGCCAATCATTTGATAAGATGAATATTAATCGACCGTCCTTTTCAAGCGATTATCATTAAAATAGCCTGCGCCGCAGACACCTAAACCTATATATCGACAGTTGAAAGAGCCTGGGCCGGCTGCCTCGCAGGCTACATTAACCCTTTTCAGACTGAGTTTTTTTTTGGAATAAATAGGCCTTTCTGGGTTGTTGCACTTAAAATTGCATTTAAAAAGGCTCTTTTACAGGAAAATGCAACTTTTATATATCATCTGAAAGGTTAGTAAGAGAGAAACATGATGGGAGTAAAAACAGACACATGTCATTTATCCCTGTTGCTATGGCAACAGACAAAATTAACATAATTTATGCAAATACAAAAATGAAGTGAGCAATTTTTCAATAAGTTCAAATTTTCTCACAATAATTGAACACAGATTCTAAAATACAATACACCATTTGAAAGAGCAATCTCTAAGCTATCAAAATTGATAACAATTTAGGACTATACAGTTTTTTTATTGACGAAATTTGTAATTTTTGAATGAGATCAGGAGTCATGATTTACAAGATCTGCTTCTGGTGATGGTCTTGTGTCTCCTACAAAAGCCTTGTCTGAGTTTGGATTTTGCTGAAACAAAACAAAGGCAAGATTACTAAAAGAATAAGATTTCTTAATCACATTATAATGTTATCAAAGTATACAAAATCCTGTATTTTACCTCGGTAAAAATTTCCGTTCTACTCTAACATTCATTATGCATACATTTTATTCAAAAGAGAAACAATAACATTTCAAAGTTTATTCAAAACAGAAACAATAACATGTCAAAGTTTTCAGTGTGCTTTTTGCATTCATAATGATGTATGGGGTAGTAAATAAATATGAGCTGCACATCCGTAAACGAAGCAGTGAATTCACCCTGACAAATAAATAAATAATTTGTCAATATTTCCCGCGAAAACACCAGATGACTATTTCATGTTTAGCCATAAGGTAACATTTATAAAAAGAAAATCGTTCACACAGCTTATTACATCCTCCGAAAATCATTTTCAAGCAAATTAACCTTGATTGTTGCTAGTAACAATTTATATTCGAAAATAAAGTCAAAGAATTACAAATCTAACCTGTTCGTTGTTCAGTAGCAGCGAAGACATGTCACATGGCGCCGGAGGTTTCACTGTTTCTTCGGTAAAATTTTCTTCACCTGAAGTCAAGTGATTCGCTTTCACTTCGATCACTCAACTGTCCATTTTCGTCTTCTAGATCACTTCCATCCACGAAAAGCGCCTCCAAAACCTGCTCAGTACTCAAAAGATTCCTTGCCATGGTTGTAAAGTGAAATTTGAGGTGTAAACAAACCCGTACGCGAAGAAAACCACAAAAATTTTGACCAATTCTTCTTCAAAATATGGCTGACTATTCTCAGACTACCGCTGAGTAAAGCTCCTATTACTGCAATTTCACTTGAGCAAAATTTCCCTCTGTAGGGTAGGGAAAAGTAGGATTGCTCCGATGGGGTCGAAATCGATCCCACTAGTCCGAAAAGGGTTAAAAGAGTAGTTTTGTCGTTTAAAATATATGCATATCTAATGAGGCGGACGTGACGTCAGTGAATACTGGAAAAATGAAAGGCAGTGCCAAATATTTCCAAATAGATGCGTTGGACGAACGTTAGTGTATTTTGTGTAAATGACATGACAATTAAAGTTAAAAAATGTTCGTTTCTGATAAATATATTGCTTGCTTTTGAAATAATCGGAGTTTTTTACATTTGTGTTTTAGACTCGGTTCATGTACATTTGCCCGATCCGTCGCGCCACACAGGCCAGGGTCATGTGAAGACGGACAACAACATCTACATGCCGTATGATTTAAATTTTTTAACCGAGATATATACTTGCTGTATAAGACAAATTAAACTAATGAAAATTCCTAAAATGTCACTCTGGTCAGAAATTATGAGAAACATTTCTTACATATTCCCAGGTTAGTTAATAAGGCTTTACTCAATCTTACCTCAACTGATATGAACTCAATGTTAACTATTCTTGGAACAGTTGACTCTAATTCAAAGCTTTCCCAAGTTTAGATTGAATCCAGCTTTAGTTTAAACAACTGGATGTAGGAAGTGTTTTTCCTTTTAGCAATTTTCTTCACAATGCGCTGCCTTGCGTACCCTCCGACCCTCGCTGCTCCTTTCCTGTTCGATTTAACGAATTGTCAATCAAGCGTGACAAGCAAACAGTTTATACAGTAACGTCATATTTCTCCAACTTTGACATCGTTTTGCGCGCTATTAAACGTTTACGAAACGAAGTTTTTTGTTTCTTAACTTTTATAGTTAAACTATAAATAGTTGAGACCTGCCCATAAAGGGCAGACACACAAACACCTCCTAGTCGGACTTTTGTGCACGCTCAGATTTTTTTTGATTTTTTACTTAAAAAAACCCAACTTTTATCGACCCAGAAAAACAATAGAAAACCATGCATAAACTTTCACGCCTTTCGCCTCGCGGCCCAGTGGTATGAATCATATTGTTGAAAATACATACAAAGTTTAAGAAATATCTGTTCTACGCAAGTAAAATCCAGTTTCGCAAGTTAAAAAAACAGTGTAAATAATTAAAAAAAAAATTTTGGCAAATGCTTACGACGCATATTTGAAATATAACTTCTTTCTAATCCAATAATTTCTGACGTCATTGTTTACATACAATATGCTTCATTGGCAAATAAAGGATTCGTTTTCAAATTAGATTCATAGTTGCCAACTTTTTGAAATTCTAATGCTGGAGATGTCTTCGTACACTGTACTTTGACGAGATGTGATACTACATAGAGGGCTTTGCTGGGGAGGGGGTGTTGGGTTAATCTTCGCTCAGTTCAGGTTAATAGTTTGGACTTGGATTTGAAACAGATTTTTACTGTCAACCTCTTGTAAGTAAATGTTCAGCATTATATCTCCTTTTATCTATTATTATTTAACCAAACAACAGCGAGATGAAATTGAATTTGTTGTTAAAAAACTAAGCTAAAACTGCTCAGTTGTCACACAAATGCAAAATGCGGGAGAAAATGCTGGAGTTTTTCAATTTCTACGAGAATGCGGGAGATTTTTCCGAATTTTCACTGTGCTGGATGTTCCAAGCAAAATGCGGGAGCCTCCAGCAGGATGCGGGAGGGTTGGCAACCATGAGTGGAAGAAGCCGGGGAACTGAATTATAAGAAAAGTTTGAATGACTACCATGTTTGCAAGAGATGCGAGTATTACCTACTTTGATTTCGGAATTTGAAGTCGAAATACTGTAGAAAAGTTTTAGTGTTTTGTGTTTGAGTTTTGCCTTTATTGATGAAGATCTTGGTAAGAAGAAAGTTTTGTTCTAATGGAAACAAGCGAGCAAACCGCTCACTAGTCAACAGTTACGGGAATGGACAAACAACTTGGTTTTTCACTGTGTTCAGTGACTACTGCTGTTTGTATTCTACTGAAAATAATTCAGAAGCACACTGAATGTTTTGATTTTTAATCATAAACACAAGTTAGCATTTTTCCTGCAAAAGTAAAAACAACTTGCGAGAACCTGAGGCTTTTTTTAAAATTCCAGTCTCCACTAAAGGCAGCTTATCAATTATTTTAGTGCTTGAACTCTGATCGGAAGTTTGTTAAAAGCACCTCTATATTTATTCGCTAGGTTCAAAGGTTTCGGCGTGTGGTTGTGAAATCAACATGGCGAGAACGATAGATTTTTCTTGCAGTGCTTCATACAGTACGTGTGTAAAAAAACTTTGGCGTTTTTGTTATTTAAGAACTATGAATTTGCATTAGAACACTTTCGGTATTATCTATTCACAATTTTTAAATGTACAGTTGTTAATTTTAAAGTTTTTCATCAAAATTTATTGTTTGTTTTATATAGTTTGCGGCTTCCCGAAAATGGTATTGGTGTTAAATTGTTTATATGTTTCGTTTTCTAAAATAATTGTATTACTATTTCCACACAGTTGAGCAAGAATTTAAAAAATGAATGTCTAAAAAGTTATGAATTTTTAATCTTCTTCTGCAAGAAAAATGTCCAAATTCTAAAGCTAGCTATTTATAAGTTTTGCTTTAGAATCGAAAACACGCATGGTGCTGCCATTTTGCTTCAAAATCAACGAAAAATTGCAGGCACGACTTTTTTGTAGTTAAAGGCCAACAGGAATAGCATATATGATGCTATAGATCCTGTTATATGATTGGTCAATGGTGGAGGCACGCCTTTTTGTTTCTACCCTCTTTTTTTCCCTGTTAAGTTTAAAATATACTGATGACGTAATTATTTTAATAATTAGTTTAAAAACTGGCTGGCCGCGCCAATTTCACATTCTGATATGGGTTGGGACTGACGTTACAATATTTTGAAAATGGCGGTGACAGAAAAAACAAGTTGTGAATAAGGTTTAATTACTTTATTAGCAATTTTTCATTAAAATACTTTTTTAATCTTATTCGTAACCAGCGTATCCCATCGCCCGTGCTACAATTTGAACTGGAAATATCACGTATGGGATTATCTTAAAAAATTGAAAGAAATATTGTATTCTTTTAAAATTCCGTAATTTTGCAACTCTTAACCTACTTATTCAAATTTATCTTACAATAATTCTTCCATTTCTCACCTATGGCGTTTTAATATGGGGCAACACAAAACTAACACTAACTTAATTATTATTTTACAAAACAAAGCAGTTAGAATTATTACCTTTTCTCATTTTAAGTCACAAACATCTCCTATAGTTAAGATACTAAATTTGCTGAAGATTTTAGACCTGTAGTCAAGCTCCAAATTATCCTTTTTATGCACCAATATAATATGGGCAGTCTCCCTGAATCATTTAATAATTTCTTCACATTATTAAAAGACCAACATCACTATAACACTCGTCATGCTTCAAAACTACCTATACTTTACCCTCTATAAAAGAATAAACTACGGAAACCACGACATACGTTTCATGTCTTCACCGAAGTTAAAACCGAAGCAACATTTTATTACTATTAATATTTGAAATGCTAAGTTTTGGATAACATTCAACAACCTACTTGTGCAGTATAACTTTTGATCTTTCTTCTTCGGCTTAGAATAAACCTTTTTTTTACCATATTTAAACATTTGCATAGTATTAGCAACCATATGTTATTTCTGACCATTACCTTATATGTAAATTCCTATTAAAAAGCCACGTGTCTTGATTAGCTCCTATAGTATACCTGATTCCGACTAAAATTATTTCTTTCTGACGTGAAAGTTGATTGGCAGTAAACAAGACTCTGGAATGTGGGCGGCAGAGAGTAATGTGGGGTTTGGTTGAAAGATCTCCTTTAGGGTCTGTTCGATTATGCTCGAAAAATAGAGTGTTATGCTTTTGGGCGCCACCCGTGAAACAAAAATATTATTAATTCACAAAATTTTGCTCGCTTGAAGGTATAATGCTCAAATTATACCGGACTAAAATGACTTTTTCATCTCATTCTCAAAAGGCCCTTAATATTAATAAACATTCCTAGTCTTTCATTTTTAAAGAAATGTTAGAACATATATAGAAAATTTTCGCGCGCTTTTTGTATGGCGTGATCGTGCGTCTATAGTATCGTAAAGTTTGGAAGTTACAGTTTGTATTGTAGAATCCGTTCGTTTCATCTCTCTTTTTTATGTAAAACATAAAATAAATCAAATATCAAATGAAGAATGACCAAATTGCTCAGTTCAGTTTAATTTCAAAAAAACTCTGAACTTGATATAAATGTGATTCAGCGAAGAAGAGGTGAAGCTTTGCAACTTTGATGGACAAAGAAATAAACAACATTTATTGAAAGAATAACAACACATTTATATGTACAGAAACAAATTTTTTTAAATTTCAAAGGACTTGGCAAATAATGTTTCGTCGATAATATCAGCCTCGTGTGATTTAATATTGTTTCTTCCATGTAATTGAAGTATTCGAAAGAACCCTATGGCTCATCATTGTGATTTGTATTTGTATGTGTATGGCCCATTAATGATTTTGCCACCCTGTAGCTTTTGAGTTTAAAACTCATGGAAAGAGAAAAGGCCTGTGAACGAGGTTGAGCGATACTTTCTTTGAAACTGCATGTACATGTATTTATCAAAGACTTTCATCATTTCGTTCGTCTTAAACTGAGTCTTATCTATCTTAGTTTAGTGCTACATAAAAAATATATACTAATGAAACAAATCGTACGTTTGAAGATTTGCCATTAGGTAGAAAATAACAAAGGCCACAGCTTGAAGTGCCAGTGAAACAAAATTTTGTTTGCACATTTGGAAAATATAGTGTTTCAACAAACGATTCCAAAATTTGAGGTCTGTAGGACAAATATTGGCGATTTTATACGCGCTTAAAGTTCGGGTGTTTCAGCCGAAAAATCATAGTTGTTTCGCGCGGTCAAAAATTCCACCTACACAATGGATTGTAACGTAATCTAAGGTGCACAAACACACTTTTAGGCTGGAGGAGGAGCAGAAAAGGGTTCAAAGAGAAAATTGGGTTGCTGGCACTCTTCCAAAACACAAAGAAATTACAAGTTTAATTTTAGAAACCAAAGTAAAAATAAAGTCCATCTTTACCGGCAAAACAAGAGGCTCCATTGTAGTCTGTACACGTGCCAGTTGCCCTAACAGTCAACCGAAACATGTCAGTCTTCAGAGATATCAGTGGCATTTAATAAACTTTCCGATAATGCAATGAAGTATTAGAACACTCCCAATACGGAGATCCTAACTTTACGTTTTATTCTGATAAAACATGAAGACAATACACAAAACCCATTGAAAATCAAGATGAACATGGACCTTGGCAAGGCGGTCAATTACGATGGCTTTTTCCCCTCCTCTCCCTAGTTTGGATGCTTAACAAAAGTTTTCTAGCAAACCTAATTATTAAAAAGCACATGGTAAACGAAATGTACCATAAAATCATAGTAATATCAGACTGCAATAATTTATGTTCAAGTCCCTGAGTTTTTCTTGCTAACATGATCTAACACCCCCATACATCCCGTCTTCTTTTTGAAAATCCTAGATTCGTATGTGGAGTATTGTGAAAACTTTGGGTTTAGTTACAGTTTATTGTTAAAATTGCACCAAAAGTATGACTGAATATTTAATTATCGTATTTCATCTGTATGGTTACAGTTTTTGTAACAATACGCTTTAGTAATAAGTTTAGGTGTAAGGTTTTTAAAATAATTCGTGGGTACCCGCCTTCCCCTCCAAAAGTGTAATGGGTTTTGCAACAAGCCTCACATATGATAATCATCAACTGAGAAGGAACTGGATTATGCCCAACAAAAGGAAAAACACATAATTAATGGTGTTTAAATAATTCAATTTGTATGAACATTATTGTACAATTACATCGGAAATTACTCAGTATTTCAGAAAAAAATTAAACAGTGCAGTGCAACATGTTTGAGTTTTTGGAAATGATTTTAAATATATTTGGTCAGATCTATTGCTGTCATCAGTGTAACTTATTGAAAATATGTAAGAAAGGAAAGTATAGTTGGATAATTTAGCAAATAAAAACAAAAGTGTTTTTTAAATCTATAGCATTCCTTGTTACAAAAAATTGTGTCAATCTCTATCAACCTCTTATAGTTGCAGTTCTTGAGCAAATGTTTTTGAATGAACACTTATGTTTGTACTTTAGGAACCAACAACATTAATCTTACTGAGCAGATATACATCTCAAATATGTAGGGCTTCAAGAAACAATTTGAATAAAAATAAATCAAGTGCTGCTATACTCAATGCACACATATAATGTTTAAGGCAAAAAAAAAAATTACTTTAAATTATTGACTTTTACTGAAGCATGATTTAACAAATTAAAACAAAAATCTATTTCCCTAACCTAAACAAAAATTTATCAAAACTATAAGTAATGATAAATATGCAATTTATGCAAGAAGCTATACCAATAATTTTGGAAACATACATCACATACAGTATTATGACAATTTGAAAGTTCATTATATTTGCCGCAAAAATAGGACCAAAACCATGGACCAAGCTCCTATCTGAAAACTGACCAAAAATCTGAGAAAAACCATGGACCAACCACTTACCTCAAAAATGACCAAAAATCAAACCAAAACCATGGACTAACCCCTTACTTAAAAAATGACCGAAAATCCGACCAAAACCATCTAACCATAAAATTGATAAAAAAAAAATCCGATAAAAACCATGGGCTAACCTCCTACCTGAAAAATGACCACAAAACCGACCAAAACCAAGGACTATACCGTAACCTCAAAAATGACTAAAAATTCGATTAAAACCATGGACTAACCTCCTACCCGAAAAATGACCAAAAATCCGACCAAAACCATGAACTAACCCATTGAATTCGATCATAACCATGGACTAACCTCTTACCTCAAATATGACCGAAAGTTCAATCAAAACAAACGCAAAGTGAACAGCAAAGAGTACTTAGTAGGCCGTTTTGTATATATAGATAAATGGGCTTCCCATCCATGACAAAACGGTCGATTGCATAAATACGGATCAAGAGTTTTTAAACATATTTCTTTGTTGAAATAATAATAATATTTGTTTAAAATAACTAGGACGCTCGATGTAGGACTCACCTAAAACTGAAAAATAAGACAAGTAATATCAAGTTTTATAATTCATAAAAATCAATCAACAAATTTGAGGTTTAGTAAAAAGGTCAAACCTAAGTATATAATATAAACATACATTTACAATGTTACCATATTGTTGGCTTTCGGGAATTTGAACATGAAAATTAGCCTAAACACTCTGTATTACCCGTCGTTCTTGATATAAATGATTGTGATCCAAATCCATGTTTGAATGGAGGAACATGTACGGATGGAGTGATCAGCTACACGTGTTCTTGTTCTGCAGGGTACACTGGGAAAAATTGTGAGACTGGTTAGTAATGCTAGACTAGCATACGAAATAGAATCATTATTGGAATACTCTCGAAACATAAGCTTCCCATTCTATAAAAAAATTGGATGTTATGTTGATTAAGTCACGAGTCACAAACTCAAAAATATTCTTCATTTGGTTAATAATAAACTATTTTTAGAAATATCACAAAAATCTAATTAGAAATATAATTATTATCAATGACAACTATTCTGCATACTGTGAATGCATATTATACGCGTCCAGGAACAAATAAAATGCTGGAATTTGCGACAATTAACTAAATGAAATTATAAAGGTTCATGAGTGGAGTGGACACCTGCACATGTTCTTGTGCTGCAGGTTATACTGGGAATGATCGTGAGACTAGTATTTTAATTAATTTTACTCTGATCTGAATTATTAATTCATCACCGTTAACAAAGGAACAAACGAAAAAAATTCGTTGCCAAGTTGCTCTGATTAAGGGATATCCCTTGAAACGTCTGCATCATACTCTATTTACGGTAATAATCAATGATTTCAACGTAAAATGATTTACGTTGAAATTACGTGTTTTAACACCAAATGATTCTTCAGTTTTCATCAATTTTGGAAATATCAAAAAATTTATAAAATCATTAACTTCTTTGAAAACACCGTTGCCCTTTATAAACGCTCTTAAAGACATTCGGGGACTAATAAAATGCAGGATTTTTAGACAACAGAGTAAACAAAAAGCAATCGTATTTAGTTAAAGGGGCTTAGTCACGGTTCTGCGCATGATCGAAATTTGAGCCGAGATCTAGCAACGGCTTTGTTGTTCGTCCAATCAAAATCGCCCAGCGAGTTCTGTTGACGTTCTTCTGCGCCGCAGGATGGTTTGACACCGCGAAAAGTGTTTCGATCAAAAC
>JAOEHV020180057.1:0-13582 GCA_025447995.2 Isaurus tuberculatus | reverse complement strand
TTTTGAGCCTCAAATTGTTGAAAAAAATAAGAACATTGAGCCTGGGCAAAATTTTACTAGTTCTTAATAAAAAAAAGTGTATATATTTTAGGAATAATGTCCCAGGGCAACTTGTTCAAGTTGATATTTGGAGCACCTTTATTCACATTCTATTATAATCACTTTCAAAGTCTACCTGTATTTTGATAATAATTTACAATAAGAACTAGTTGGTATTTTGAATAAAGAAATTTACAGGGTTGTGTATTTTTTTAAGGTCAAAGCAAAAAGGGAAAATCATTATTAAGTAATAAAGAAGTTTACTTATCAGTTTATATAAACTAGAATGAAAACAAATTGATAAATGGATCTTTTGAATTGTGATTTCCTGACTTTGTTAATTTATTCATAGCTGCTGTAAAATTTTAAATTGACATTAAATAAATAATTTATGCAATTTAATTGAATGGATTTATATCGCTGCTAAATATAAATCTCTTCTGAATGATTTACTTTGTTTTGTAAACAAACTAAGCATTCACGCCTATGTATCAAAAATATATATATCTATTAAGACATATTCTATACTGTGTGTATAACACGACAATATGCTTGACTGTCTGGCTGTTGTTCAAATCATACAATGACATCTGTCTCATACACATCAAAATTTAAATTCAAAAAATTATTTTAAAAAGAAAATTCAGTTTTTGTCGTAAAATCAGAGTATCTTTTCCTAAGCTGTAAAGTAATATTAAACCTTTCCATTTCCGTTTATATTGAGTAGTTCTGTGACTGGTTTTGCTGGTGAAAATGCCTACTGCAAGTGATCGTGATTTGAAATGCTTATTGGTCGAATTTGATAAAGTACATACACACGATTTCAAAAACGCAGCTTCAAGTACTTCGTTAAAAGAGTTGGAGTAAATTGAAGAGGAATCAACGGGCAAAAAGCACGATTTATTCATACTTTTCGAGGCAGAACTTAGTCGACACCAAGTGCTCGGCTTAATTTCAAGCATCGATAATCAAATACAGTTGAAAACAATACGAGCCCAGACTATGGTGCTGTCAAAAATATCCACTTTCACACCATCGGATTCAATAAGGAAACTTAAGTTGTTTTTTTCTTATTTCGATTAAATTGAAAAAAACTATTTGTATTACGGCGAAGGTTTTTAAGTTTGACAGTCAACTTTTCAAGCACCATCTGAGCGCGAAACAAAACCTTCCAAGTGAGCTCGGGTAGGGAGGAAATTTTAACAGCTGTACTGTTCTTTTCCGCAGCAATACTGATGACCGCATAGAGGAAAGAAGTCAAGAAAACTTACCGGATTGATCTATGTATAGCTTAGGTATGATTTTCTGCCAATATCCGCAGTGCCTTCAGCGCGACAGTAACTTTCTTACGTTATACACAATATTATATTTGATCCATGCATATGAATGCTTTGAATCGTAATCAGTTTGGAACTCATAGCTTGTATTACTTTTCGTTACGTCACGGCACACCTTTTCTTTGTCACAGGCGGCCCACATCCGACTGCTGGATGCTTCGATCGATCTTGATTTGAGATTAGTTGCAGCCTTTGAGAAAATGTTTCTAAATTCTGCAATAGAAAAAGCCAAGATTATAAAGCTTGTGATAAAAACAAGAAAAGCGAGTGTTGAATTAACATAATTGTACTTTAAATCAAAATGAAAACAAGGATTACCGTGTTTTGGCTAATGCATCGCCAATAGAAAATTGATTTGTCCATTTCCTTTAATTTCTTTGTTTCCTTTATGCACTTTGTGTGTTTACTTTTAATATATATTTAAATTCATGTCCGCAGGCGAACAAGTCACATGATCTTAGCCAAACAAATGACTGTGAAGCCGAAAACTGAAAAGCTATGGCCGAATTTCTTCTTTACTTGGTTCAACTCAGCGAAAAAGCTGCTCGGATCGCAAGAGCCTGCAAACCTGAAGATGGTTCGCTTGATTTTCTTGTGCAAGAGAAAACAGGAGAAGCGAAAAATATGCGATTTGTTCAGGATTTTAAAACATTGGCGGACGTTCTTATCCAGGAAGTTGTTAGATATGATTTGGCGGGAGAGGTGTGTCGAGAAATTCCTGTATTACGTGCTTGAATTTGTTTTATTTACTTACAGTAGCTATACGGCTTGGATTTGGAACAGATTTGGAACTTACAGCATCAAACTTCAAAATAATTATTTGGTTATAAAATTTCATAAAGAGACTCTAATATGCAAGGACTGATCAAACAGCGTGAATGCTTACTGTGTATGTAGTTTACGATAATGGCCGTTTTCACACTAGAAGTAGAAGACGAACAAGTCGTCTGGACGGACAAATCGTCTGAAACGAACAAATCGACAAGTGTGAAAACGGGACGTACAAATTTTTAGACGAACAAATCGTCTAAATTTGTCCGTCTGTTTGTCCGTCTATATAGACGAACAAACGCAGACAATTTGTTCGTCCAGACGAATAAGTCGACCAAAAATCGTAGACGAACAAATATCGAGTTTGTTGGCCGTTGGGGACTTGGAACTAGCAAAAAAAACGGTGAATTGTGGGAGATTTGACCATATTTTCCAACATTTATGACAGACAACTTGGTCGTCTCGAATTCACATTAGACGCACAAATCGTCATACAATTTTGTCCGTCCAGACGACTTGGTCGTCTCGAATTCACACTAGAAAACGAACAAGTCGTCTGGACGGACGTAAATGTTGGAAAATATGGTCGAATCTCCCACAATTCACCGCCAATATTTCGACTGGCCAATACCAGTCTTCATCAGTTTTAAAAGCTGTAAAAAACAAACTGTTCTGTCCTGATGAAGACTGGCGGGTCGAAATATCGTTAGCTATATATAAACATTGACGTTGTTTGATCAGTCAGGCTTATAAAGTCTCAGTTTGAAATTTATATTTTTATTTCCACTGATCACGAAATTAATCGTTTACACTGTTTTGTGCTGTTTTTTATGAAAATCACGCCTTGTGGAGGAGCAAAACAAAAACCATGCAATGTCACACCCTCGAATCAGTGTATTAGTGATGCTAATGGATTTTCATTATATCGGGATTCGTTATATCCGGGTTATGTGTCATACAAATTACTGTAATTTTGCTGGGACCAGAGAGTGTATTTTGTTATAATGGCCCCGGACTTTGTTATATCTAGGTCCATTATTCACTGTATGACTAAAGTACTTTTCTGCATACATCCATGCCCCATTGTCCCTCTTTACTCTGTCCGTAACTTGGTAGGTCTGCAAGATTTAAAACAGCCTGAAATAGATCTGGGAGTGCAGACTTCAAAAATTCTCAAAAGTCTTCATCGCTGTCAGTAATCCACAAATGATTAAACTTAACAACTAATGCAAAAGGTTTAGTGGGTCTACCTCTGGTTGTCGTAGTCAGCTCTATGGACATTGATTATCCCATTCTTGTTCGTCAGCCATGTGACAAGAAGCGGGAATAATCTTACTGTATTACTATTAACATTACAAATGTTATCATCATCATTGAACATTATTATAATTATTATTAATTGTATAGTAGGAGTTGATGTACTTTCCCCTTTGCTCTTTTCTTTCTAAGAATTGAAAATTGTTTCTTAATAACTTTTTGTTTTCCCCCTGTGGTATATATAATATCCATTGTCCATATCTCCTGATTTATAATATGATTATAATGTGGAAGTTTATACAGTAATACTGCTTTTAAGCTCAAAGATCTCTTTGAGAATCTATTATCTTCAATGTAGCTAGTTTTATTAAATACTTGATAATAATTTTGTGATAGTACTCCCCCCATCCTCAACAAACAGAAGAAAAACTTTATGTAAGTCATGAGATATTTTTAAAATTATTTTATTAACCAAGTACTTGATTGTATAAACCTTTTTTAAAGTAATGTTAAACAACAGACTAAAATTCAGATAAATTTTTTCAGATAAATTTTATATGGTTTTGTGGCAAAAGAATGTACATACAGTGTATCTCAGTAGTTGATCCTTTGCCAATTTGTTAGTTCCCCCATCTGGCCGACCATGTACATGGCGAAGAGACAAATATGTTTACTGACCAACATGGGGCACCAGTAAAGATTGAAGTACAGAATACTGAGGAGGGAACATACAGACTTCTTACCAAATTACTTGGACAAGAGAGTGACCTCACAACTAATACTACTGCAGATGTGTTAGCTACAATTGTCCATTCAAATGTGGCTGGAACAAATTTGGATTGTACTATGCCACTTAGAAAAGATGCCATTGATCTACCCCTGGAAAACCTTGCTATTTGGATTGATCCAATTGGTAATAAGCCAAAATGTACTAAATTAATTAGAACCAGAAAAGCCTTTAAATAAGATTTGAGCTTTTGACTAGAGATGTAATATATCAAACACGAGAAACAGTGTTTCATCACATATCCAAACACTGAGAGTCGAAAATACGACGCGCAACAAAGTATTTTTGACGAAATTCGAAGTGTTTGGACACGTGATGAAACACTGTCTCGAGTATTTGATATATCTTCTCAATCGAAACTAAAACTAACGAGTAAACGAAGAAATAAAATTGCAAAAATATATGCTAATTAAGATCGCATATCCAAACCATAGTCATGGTTATAATTTCTTTTATTTTAACTTGATGAATTATTAATGAGTTTGAGAAGTGGAGAGGAAAAGTGTTGTAAAGGGAGCTTTATTTCAAACCCCTTGATAGTTAAAATAATTTAATGTCTTCTTTTCAAATATTTGCAGTGTTCTAAACACTTGCATTGTTTATCCTAAATTTCTGCAATATGGAAACCCCCTACAAAAAATCAAAGGTGACTTTGGCTATGCAAAAACCTTTTGACTGTAAATAAGATAAAATTCTTAACTATTATATATTCTTATGCACTTTTCTTTTTGTCAAAGATGGTACAGGCCAATATATAGGTAAAACAAATGAAGAGAAAGACAGGGGGATCATTACTGGTGGAATAGCATGTGCAACTGTTCTTATTGGAGTGTTTGAACAGAACACTGGAAAGCCTATTGCTGGAGTAATAAATCAGCCATTTGCAAGTCACAATGAACTGATCAACCAGTGGAGTAGTTATTGTGTTTGGGGTGCTGGTCATGATGGTCGGCAATGGTCTAACAGTTTTGATACTAAAACATCAAACAATGGTATGTAAATGCCTTCAGTAAGATTTATGTGGTTAACAGTTGATTTCTCAGTGAGTATCGAAGGGTTAAAAACAAGAATTTTAACTTGAGATGTAGTGCTGCACAAGTTTATTTTGGCTTCTTGAGTGCGCATATTACTACTTGATTCTGATCTATGCTGAGTTCAACCTTTTAAAGAAATTAAATGGTGTATGCATACAATACAGGCCGCCAGACAGACCCATAATTTGAACAGAACTTTGGAAGCAAAATTCCAATTTTTTCAACACCTTTTCTAAATTTCTCAGACTCAAAGTTTGGTCAATAATTTGATCAGACAAAGGTATTCCAAAGGGAAGTTGCTGTTGAAAATGTTTGCATTTGTTCTTATTCTGTAAATTCTAATATATAAAAGTGTAAATAACTTCTATGTAATCATTAACCACTAATACTTAAAGGTTGCGTATCGTGTAACGGTTTTGAATTTTTGTTTTAGTTAGCTACTTTAAACAGAATTAGTCCAGAAATTTAAACTTATAATAAGAAAAAAAGAATTAGAAAGAAAAAAAAGACTAGGAAAAAAAAAATGATAGAAATCCAACTCGGAGGTTTGAAGTTTGAAGTGGCCCTCCTCGTCCATCGTAACAGTGTAGTATCAAATGAATTATATATTAAATAGCAGTAGAACAACTTTTTTCTTCCCAGAATTAAACCTAACATTTATCAGCAATTAGCTTTTTTTTCAGATTTTACAAAAATCTCTGTATTTCCATACCTATTTACAAGTTGGAGAACCAGTGCTATCTTGATAAATCGCCTCCAACCAAGCAGCAACCTGTTTTATTTTCTGGGCTGGTTTGTGTTTTGTATAAACCGGGATTTTCCCATGAGTCAGTGCGTTTACGACCGAGCTCAGTCCCCTACTGTACGGCGTTAAAATCACGTACCGAGTAAGCAAACCAAAAACCTTTCGAATCAGTGATGAATTTAATAATTTACTGGAGTAGATTCGACTCTCTAGTTTTCGCGAGAATATTATATATTAGCTTGCCCTCTTTATTCGATAAGTATGTTGGTTACTTGAATCATGGGCGGCGCAACAGGGGGTGCTGGTGGGTCACTGGCCTCCCCAAATATTTGGCCAGGCCCCCCCCCCAATAATAATCTGACTAATAACAGCAAATTTTGAATAAAAAGTTCAGATTTTATGTACTCAATGAGATAATAACGCAGGGTTCATGTTCAACCTTTACAATTTCCATTGTGTTCCCCCCCCCCCCATATTCTTTTTGCTTCCGCCACCCATGCTTGTGGCTGCTGTGCACTCGACATGGTAGCTCGAGAAAGCAAGCAGCGCCAGCGGTCCGTTTTTTGCCATAAAGCTTTTTTTCACTATTAATTTCATGTAAATTACCGGCTTTGTAAATCAGAAATTGAAAAGTACCTCTAAACAAACGCGTGTTTTCTTTAAAAGTAAGGATAATTAAAGATTCCTGAACTCGATCAAGATTTAATTTTTTTCAAAATTGAGCCTCAAAAAAACACGTAACTCATTTAACTACAAGCAAACTAAACAATTTATTTATGTTTGTTGGAGAAAGACAAGTTTGTAACTGACCGACACAGTAGGGAGTTTTGCCCGGGGGGGGGGAGGGTTTGCTCCCATATATTGAATATACGAGTATGTGCCGCTGTTCAGGGTATGGTTTTCAGACCATCCAGTCTAAAACAGGGTGTATAAATCACGGACGTTTTTGTTTAGAACAGGGTTTAAAATGTTGCAATATACAAATTGTTTAGTACAGGGTGCAACAATTCTTCCTGGAGATATGAGAATTGGTTTGACTGGATTTTGATGTACATGAATTTTTTCATGATTCACAGGCCTGACCTCTTTATATTAATTTTGCACTATAATCTAATATGGCATTGTTTGGCTTTCTACAATTAGGACAGGAAAGGGGATCGGGGTTGCTAGTTTAGAACAGGGTATTAAAATCAAGCCATTTCTAGTCTAGAACAGGGTCAGGTTTATGAAGGTCCAGCGGCACACCCCCACCCAAAATTCTAGTGAGTACCCCCCGGGGAGTTTTGTCACTTGGACTAAAAGCTTGTCTTTTTACCGCAGATAAACCATTGAGAGTTGCTATTAGTTCAAGCGAGAGGGCAGACATAAGAACGTATCTTGAAATGTGTGGGTTAGAAGTTTACGCCATGGCTGGAGTAGGTTACAAACTTCTGAGTGTAATAAAGAGAGATGTTGATTTCTACATCCTTACAAAGGACTCGTCTTTCAAATGGGACACGTGCGGGCCGCACGCAATCTTGAATTCCCTTGGAGGTGGAATTTTGCCATATCAGGAAGCGCTTGCAATCACTGAAAGGGTTAGCGAGGATGACAAGTTAATCAGTGCCCTAAAGGAAGTTGAACTAAAGTACAACAAACCCGACAAAGAGAATCTAGAACTCGGCAAAAAGTGGAGTAACACGCAGGGATTAGTTGCATTTAGGACTTATTCGACGATAATCTCGCTCCTTCGTGAGTTGGTGAAGACACAAAGAAATGAATGTCAGTAACCGAAATTGGACTTTGATGTCGAAACAAATTTGAAATAATTATTTATTTTTAAAAGCTGTCTTAATTTCAATGACTTTTTTTAACCCTTAACAAACCAAAAATAAAACTAATGTGCAACCCATAAAGCAGTTAATGCAAGCAGACTTTTTCTGTTATAATTAAAACGCCACTAACACATAGATTTTTTTTTTGCCCATCCAAAACTGTTTGGAAAATAAGTAAGTTTTTAAAATATTTTTTTTAAATCGGCTATGTTCTCGATATTTTATCTACATTTGAAGTTTGAATCTTGATTGTTAATGTCCGCGCTTTGGGCGGACTGGGTTATGACGTCGTACCTGGACAACTTTGAATAAAAAATAAAAACAAAAAAATAGCCTCAGGAAAAAAAATGATGCTAGCTAGAAGAGTACATGTTGCACTGGGGGAAAAAAATCTGGGAATGACGTCATAACAGCCCCTTCGAACACGTGGCCATGAAACCAATGGCCAAAAATTTCGTTACTTTGAACCAGTGTAAAAAAAAAACTTATGCCAAAAATATTTTTCGTGAAAGTACTTCAAATTATATGTTAAATAATTTTAAGAGCCAAAGAAATATAGTGTAAGTGACACTACAACAATGCATAATAATGAAAATATCCAATGTTTTCTTTCTTTGCCTAGTTTTGCCCAATATTAAGGATTTCAGAATCCAGAGTGTCGGAGCCCAAAATCCAGGGCACAAAACACGGAATTCCAAACTTTGTTCCCGAATCAACGGGCGAGGATCCGAAATTCATGAGCTTCGATCCGGGATCCACGAGCTGGGATCTTCAATCCACGAACGGGAATCCGGAATCCACGAATCCGGATTCAACGGGCGAGGATCCGGAATTCACAAGCTTCGATCCGGGATTCCCGAGCTGGGATCTTTAATCCACGAACGGGAATCCGGAATCCACGAGTTTGGATCCGGATTCACCGGATGAGGATCCGGAATTCACAAGCTTCAATCCGGAATTCCCGAGCTGGGATCTTTAATCCACGAACGGGAATCCGGAAATCCACAAGTTTGGATCCGGATTTAGCGGGTGAGAATCCAGAATCCACGAGGGTCTAAAATTTAGACTTTTTCCCAAAAAAAGAGCGTAATCACTCTTATTTTGCTTAACAAAAATTTGACAGTAGGCTTTCCAAGAAAATCTGCTATACTTAGTGCCGGACAAAAAAAAGTAACAATTCATCCTTTGTGAGTTTAATAACGATCCATAAGATTTACTTGTATTTATTTACAATGAGAGATTTCCATAAAATATTTGTACATATTTATCACATTATATCACTTTTTACCTTTTCGCAAATGACTAAAGCCTGGTTTTCACTAGCGACGCAAACACAAACGCAAGCATAATAGCTCTTATTTCACCGTGAAAACGGCCTCGACGCCTGGCCAATTATATAGCACTCGCTCCAGTTCACCCCACGTCTGAGCATTTCAACAAGATAGCGGAGGCCGCGAAGCCTTGTACAACTAGTAAACATTTTGTGCTATGATTCTTTTGCTTATGCTCGACGTTCGTTTTCACTTGGCAGAGTTACCTTATGCTTGCGTTGCTAGTGAAAACCTGGCTTAGTTGGCTTGTAACTCATAACGCTATAAAAATTGTACAGTACCTGATACCAGAAGTTAAACATTACAATCTGTTCCTTAATAAGACAAAAGTGGGTTTTACGGTAAGCACGATAAAAGCGGAATTTTCCCATATAAACATTGTAGTAAATGCTGCTTAAAATTAGCATAGATTTGAGGATCATCACATCATCATCAATATACTTAATATATTTAAAAATTTTTGAAATCTGGTTGTTTTTCTTGATATATTTTTTTCGGAATCGGCACCTGTTAAATTTTGTTATCCATTCTAACTCATTCCCACCCCCTACACACTAAATTCACAACAGAGTCCATCGGACGTTCGGAGATTGTGAACTTCACCACCAGAATTTTTCAAACACAGTTGAAAATAGCTCCTTTTTAAATGCAAAAGAATACTTAACAGTTAAACAACTGACTAAAACGTATAATTAAACTTTTTCTTTGTGCTTTTTCTAGTTGAAAGCCGTTATAGGTATCTTGCTTAAACTCGAAGTGCATGTAACTGTTTAGCACTAAATACGTATTGTGAATCGGTTATACATTTCTTAATTATCATCCTTCTAAAAGCTACGCAGATAACTATGAAGTGCCATATTTCTTTCAGTGTCAGTCAAGAAACATGTCAAACCGATATAGTAAGTCTGAGATTTGACCTACTAAAAACTAAAAAAAGATATTGTCTTAGTTTTTGTTTTGATTCGTATTCTTTTATCGTCAAAAAAGAAGAATTTAGTTTTTCCTAATTCCCTACGTAGGGTTTGCAGTTTGATAACCGAACTACATTTCTTTTCAAAACCTGTTTTATTTTCCACTCCCACTATGCACAGCTGGTGAAGTAGCCTCGTTCTCAGGTTTGGGCATTCAAAACCCGTTGTGCTAATCAACCGACTTTAAATGGAATCGAGAAAAGAACAGATACTAATCAAAACTGTAAGCACCAAAAGACTTTGTTTTTAGACTTTCAAAGCAACTGTACAAACCCTGCTAGTAATACAGCATCTCCGGTTACTTTATTTTCATCTTGAGATGCATTGAACAAAGGTTATCGTCTCGATGCCAAATCAGAATGACACCAGCTTGCATCAACACCATCAACAAGACTATGTTAGTTTAACTCGCACCATGTGCTTCATGCTTTGGACAGTGTCTCCTAAGAGCCAGTGAAACATTGTTCAGAGGCTTTTCTTGAAAATGGTCGATAAAATCCAAGAGAGAAGGGAAAGATGGTCCGTTTGCTATACCGATATACATTTTATTGCCTGGTCCAACATCCTATGAACAAGAACAACAAACAGTTTTTGATTTGATAAAGAGTTTTGATTTATTAGCAGCTACATCAGGTTAAAATTGTTCAGCAATGGAACTATTTTATTTTAGCTTACCTCCACCAGCTGGCAATGGTAAACTTTCTTATTCATACAGAAGGTGAGAACATACACTCCAGCGACACTGCAACTCTCACGTATTAAGAACATTCTATAAAGAAAGGGAAAAGCTAACCGTTACGTTTTTGTTAAATGGAATCGAAGTACAGCCATGACAGAACAAAACTGAATAAGCCCCGAAACATGATCTTGAGAAACAAAGGTTTCCCAACAAACAAAGGTAAAACAAATTGGTTAAAAATAAAATTCTCACACAGGCTTTTTTCAAAGTTATATTCTCGCTTTGTGGTGTGGAAGTTTGATACCGGGCGGGTGGACACCCAACCATCCCCTTCCGAAAAATGTCAAGAGCCGTTTCTCCTTTCCCCTTATACTAAAGAAGGATTACTGAAGCAGCATTATGATTACGTGAGCTTAAAATAGCCTTGTCTGCATGGCTAAGCCAAAAACTACTGAAAGTACGTCAATGCCAAACTTCTACCATATTCTAATATTCCGTCAGTGTGTTTCTTAAGGCCGGTACACCGGTAAATTGTACCGACGTTCCCCGACGGCCGTACCGGTTTTCCCCAACTCGAAAGTTCAAAATAATTCTGGGGATGTCCTAAGACCTCTCTAGATACTTGAGCATTTGGCGCTTGATGACCTCGTACCCAATCCAGGTGTACCTGCTTTCCTACTTAGTATACCCAACTTCTCAAGCCTTAAGAAACACATGTCCGTCATCAAAGCAAACCCAGTACTTTGACAAATGTTAACCTACCCGTTCTCCAGTCCTTCTTTTATCAAAAGTTTCAAAGATTCCTCTCGCGTGATTCGACCATGAAACCACGGCTGATTGGCAAATTTCGAGCCTAAAGGTAACAAAAGACGCTTTTTGGACTATTCTTTCAAGGACAAAGTGGGAGTTTTCAATAGTTAACTGCTAAGTCCAAATTTTCGTGAATTCTTGTAATTGTTGAAAATTAGCGTGACCTTCTTTGCCGAACAAGTTGACCCAACATAATCGGTGTTAATATTGTGTCCTTTTCTTTCGATGCGATCCGTTTTATCGCGGATTCTAAATATCGTTTTTGTTTAACATATGATCCGCATGTTTTATGTTCTTTGCGCATAGTCTTATGCTATATACCCTGTGCCTCTTTTAAAATTTGTGACATCGTGGGATAGTTCTATGGGCGTTGAATATTCCTCTAAAAGAGTACTGATTCCTTTGTAGGCCGTATTCGATATTCCTTTTAAATAAAATGGTGCCATTCAAGCCTAAAATATAAATATATGCTTTTAAAATATATGCTTTTAAAAAAAAAGTTCTATGGGCTTCCGACTTTAGTTCCAGAGTTAAAGTGATACCAAAGTACTAATTGGAAACTACCTCCAAATATTATATAGTGGAAAATATTTCTGCCACAAATACTCGGACTAAGGAAAATAACTAAAATAACCTACCCGAAACTTCAGATTGTGCTGGCAAACACATTCCTGTTGCCATTCTCTGGCTGATTTTCTGAAGACAAACAAAAGCGTACATGATTTCACAATAAAGATAAAGAAAAATTAAATTGTATGCTAATTTCTAGTGGACTTATATAGCGAAAACAAGTATTGTCTTGTGAGTCAAGTCCTGCTGGGTTAAAACATCCAGTGGTTAACGTAGATGGTAGATGTAAAAGTAAGGGTAGACTGGGTAGAGGTCAGTAGGTTTAAACTTAAAGTGCTACTACGAAGAAATTTTTACATACCTTCCTTTTCCACTCAATTATTAGTTAACAGCCCTAGGAACATTATTCCAAAATTTTAGCTCCGTACGATCGATGGCAAAAACATTATTTTAGAAAATATAATCCTATAATTTTGGTCGCCATTAATCCGCCATGTTCCTACAGCGCGAAGCCTAGTGACGTCATTTTCTCAAGTCAAACCCGACACATGGCTAATTTCTTTTACAATCCAGCGAGTTAATGTTTTCGCAAAGGACAAAAATCTTTCAATATGGTGGGAGACATTTTTTTTAGATATAAAACAGCAAGACTACAGTAAACAACAGAGACGATGTGAGAAAATGACGTCACGATAAAAAGAAAATAGGCCAAAAAGCACGTAACCGCAGCTCTATACCGCAGGCTCACTGGAACACAAATTTACAATGGCGGACGCGAAAAAACAACTTTTCAGAGCTGATTTTTTCCAGTTTGGAGGGTGAAAATCTTTATTTCAATAAAATATTAAGTTAAAGTCATTCTTAATGAGCTGATATAAATGAATTTTTGTGACAAACAAGACATCAAAATTTCATCATAGTAGCACTTTAAGTGTAGTTGTAGACGTAAATGTTAATAAGGAAGTTAAAGTAGATGATAGAAGAAGTTGGAAGTAAATGCAGACGCAGATGAAAAAAAACGTAACTGTGAATGTGTTCTTAAACATAGATGTGAAATCCGATGTAGATGTAATCTTGGATGTATGTAAACGTAGATAAATCTATAAATTGTAGAGGAAAAAACATGATGTAAAATTAAAAGGGATTAAGTATTTGAAAAGAAAAAAAATAAAATCATGTCGAAAGTGCTCGTGACAGCCATCATTACATTCGTTGAGATTACTTCCTTTTTAGGTTCCTTTTTGTGACGTTAACCCTTTCATCCCCAGGCAATTTATCAACGTCTAACTTCTCCTTACGTAACTCAAACAAAATAGTATAACTCGTAATGAGAAACTTGGAATTGATCAAGTGGAATAATCTGTGGAAGTTGAAAAGCGAAATTCTCCCAAACTACTTCTATAGAAAGTATGGAACTCAGTTGGGAGAATTTGCCAA
>JAOEHV020179959.1:0-13585 GCA_025447995.2 Isaurus tuberculatus | reverse complement strand
ATTAAATTTTATTTCTGGCTTTTTACTTAACATTATTCGTTCAAAATAATTCCAAATTGTTTAAAGTGTACCTAAAAGATGTTTTTGTAAAAAACAATTTCAATATTTGCAAAATAAATAAAATTTAGTGTATCCACGACTCATTCACATTTCTTTTTGATTTGCTTGCGCCCCAATTTTCGCGCGGCCCAAAAAAGAAAAGTTTGTCAAAAAACACAAAAACCCTTGCTTCCAGGCTAGAAAAAATGTAGACAATGTTTTTTGAAGCCAGTTTAATATAAAGATCAATCTTACAAGATTACTCTAATTCAAACGTTATGAGATGAATTACACACAGTCACCCACGATCAATTCAAGTACTTACAGAGTCACTGAAAAATCGTTTAAGAAAAGTGAAAATATCAGAAATGTTCTTCTTGTGAAACTCAACGTCAACTGTAATTGGCAACTTTGTTTTTCCTGGTAAGGAAACAGAGTACTTTTGCAAAATCTCGAAAACAGTAACAGAAACAGTAACAAGAACAAACGTATGTGGCACTAGTTATCAAGAACTAGCTGACTCAAGCAAAAGCACAGTGCATGGAATCTCCGTCTTTAATCGTTTAGATCCCATATGGAACTGTCACGCAAGTAAAAGTCCATGTTGTTTCGCATTTGTGAATATGATTGGTAATTTCTAGGAAGAATTAATTTGCGAAAGCAGGTGTACGATTTGGGACGAATCGCTGCAAGTGGCATAACTTCTGTGCCAACTGCTATGCTGGTGCCTGGCAGTAAGACATCTGCTGCTGTGCAAAAGCGGAGAAAGTTAGAAAGAATTTCGTAAGTGCATCCTTTCAAATAGCGCTCCAGCCATCGATTTATCTGAGCCACTTTTGGATTTTCTGGATTCGAAACCAGTGTTGCAATGATGCGGGTTGCACTTGGTCTGCACATTTCGTAAACTGACTGGATCTGTTCTCTTGTTACATTGTCCCAGAGAGGGCCCATTCCTTGACGCATGGATGTTAGACATAAAAATGGCTTTGTAACGAACTCTGTTGTTGAAATATGTAAAACAAGGGACCTCACATTGTCTGCGGTAGGTAACTGGCGTATTTTATAATCATGAAGGAGGTCAACTATTTCTTCGGTTGGGAATGCACCATCACCTGCCAAAGCACTAGACAAAAGCTTTATTTCCCTCTGTGGTAGGATTTGATATGAGTAGATATGATTTGATTAGATATAGTTTATAGATATGATTTGATTAGATATAGATATGATTTGAGTAGATATAGTTTGATATGATTTGAATAGATGCTTGAGAAACTTTAACTGGAAAAATACCGCTCAGGACAAACTGATGGGTTATGATTCTACCAGTGGTGGCATAATCCTCTTGATTAAGGCTTGGCACAATGGGGATCGTGTGCTCACTGTCTCCATCACTTTGAGACAAAAATTGGTCCCAAAATAAGGAGTAGACTTCTCGCAACACACCATCTCCAGTAGCGTCTGCTCCTTCCATAGATGCCGATACAAACTTCTGTAAGATACTGGCATCTTTATAAATGAAAATGAGATCCTGTACTACGTTTTCCTTGTTCACTATGATACTGACGTTGCCTTCCAGGGAATTCATTGCCTCCATTCGTTTCTGCTGCATATTTCTGTAGTTTTAACAACGCCTTCATCTCTTAAAACTGGCGCATCTTGGGCCTGGCATGTCAATTTAAACTCATCAAAGGCAGTCCCAGCTTGCCTGTAAAAAGAAAATAGTAAAGCGGAAAACACATGTCAGAAACTCTACCAGTCAAAGCGTTCATAGACCCTTTTCACGCCAGCGTGACATTAATAAATATTCCGTTTTTCAAAAAACGAAGTTCATCATCAAATGTCTCATCAATAATAGTAAAAATGCAAAGTTTCAATGAGTTTGGCGAAGATGTGAATATTTTTGGAAAGCCAAAAATTTTTGCAGGAAAATGTATGTGCTTAGCATGATAACGAGGCTCGAAGAGCATGTAATGCCCTTTCACCATACATTTCCTTTTTGTAAAATTGATTAGATTTTAAAACTAAGTGCTTTGCTAATTTAGAGGCTAATACATTAAAAATTGGCCGTTTTACTAACTTAGATGTGACAAATTTGATAGTAAATTCCTTTTTCCAATAAATCAAACATTTCACTGTGTCACGCTAAGCGTGAAAAGGGTCTATTGAACCCTTTTAAGGGTTTAATAGACCCTTTTCACGCTTAGCGTGACACAGTGAAATGTATGTTACATTCAAAGGGTATGAGCAGAAAGAGGATGCTCTCCAGGATATGCAACATTATGTTGAGACAAATACATGGTTTCATCTTTATAAAAACTTCGGAATTAACATGACATTGTTATTTACTATGACTGCCCTTTTTAAATACCTTCTCTAAATATACTTTAACAATTTTCATTTTAGATGAATCATGTACAAGTGATGATTTCATACAAACAGAAGAGGTAATGTATAATTTGTAGTCGATATGTGAGGTTGATTGCCAAACCCTTCAGTTGTTTTTAGATCTAACTTAAATGATGTCATAACTGATGACATTAAAGAAAACAAAACTTGCCATTTAAAATTATTTTCTGTCATTCCTACAAACCAAATGCATTGTGAAAAAAGAGGAGGGTGGATTCAATTGACATCTCCTCTCTCGTGCTTTAATTAAGAAATAAAACAAGGCAACTGTGTTTGTACAGGCTAATAATTTTTATAAACGGAGGTGCGTTTGGGAGAATTCGAGAGCTGATAGTACAAACACGAGACCGAAGGTCGAGTGTTTTTACCTGCTCAAGAATTCTCCCAAACCCACCGAGGTTTATATTAGCCTGTACAAACACAGTTGGCGTGTTTTATTTCTTTTATAAAATAACAACTACAAGCTAAACAAGAAGCATGGAAGGGAAAGGTCTTTATCAGCATTATATTCTCTTTACAAAGCAACAGCCAATCAGTTTGCTCCTTATAAACGAACTTCAAAATTCTGCAACTGCAAGAAATGTAAAACTTTTAATCGTAGTCTGAATGATTCAAAATGCAGTTTTAAAGAAGGTGTTAGAGCAAGTATTCAAAGTCTTCAAACAAAACTCTGTAAAAAAGTGTAAAGAACTTATTTCGCCAAATTCAACACTCATTGTTGTCACTTCCATTAAAAAAAACATGCATAAATCCGTTTGAACCATCGCTAAACGTGTCAATACTGGTTTACTCAGTGTTCTGCAGCTAGCCTTTCTAACTTTGCTGCTTGATTATGCGTTGAAACGTCAGGTTAGACCTTTTGACATTTGAATTTTTCTTATATTTGGAGAACATTTAGAATATTTTCAATTCAACTTTTGAGAAAAAAACAGCGAACTTTTTCAAAACTCATTTGCGCGGCGTGGAGTTCATTCAATGACGAAAGTTAACTTTTAGCAATAAGATGTTTTCTTTGAACTCTCTTTAACTTTACTGAATGAAAAATAATGAAGTGTTCATTTTGTATCTATTTTGTAACTGAATTTAAGTGTTTTTTTTTTATCAGAGTAAACAAAACACGTTAACAGAAAAGTATATTTCGACTTTTGGTTTGTCGGCTTGTAAATTTCTTTTGAATTTTGCAGCAACTGAAATGAAACTCGAGTTAACTGCCCTTGGTTAATTACTGTATTTTACAAAGAGCTTAATTGATAGACTTGGAGAGATAACAACATAAAAACTCATAATGCTATTTGAACACCGAAATTTATCTAGTGAGCTCTTTTTAATAATTTGTAGCTCCAAAATCGGGATGAATCGGGAAACACAAACCGGAATTTAAAGTTTTGTTTGATATTTGTGTGAAGTGACTTCAATAGCGATACCAAATGCTGTTTGTTTGAACTCCGTTAGATCTGAGCTGGTGATTCCTTCTGCCAAATTTTATTTCCAATTTAAAAACTCAAATTTTACCGCAATGTAGAGCGCTGGTTCAGATCATTCTTTTTTTTGTAAAATTATGTGACGTCAAAACCATGTTTGTATAGGCTAATATTAAACACCTCGAAACCAATCAAAATGCGCGTATTATTCAAATTATTTTATAATGTAACTTTTTTTTCATGCGTTCTAGGGTTGAATTTACTTATTAACATTATTACTACTTGACTGTGTAGTGCTACTAAGTATTACCAGTTCTGAATACTTTTGTATTTGAATAAAACAGAAAATTGAAGTTTACAAGTTTAACTTTAATTTCTAAAAAATTGAAATTACACACAGAGAAATATTTTCAAAAAGAAAAATTCTGTAGAAAGCTGTTTATAAAATATTATGTTCTGTTTGAGCCTAACCCTGTAGTCCCTCAACAAAAAGAAAATCTGACCAAAATCTTATAGAGCAGTGCAAGAGATAAAGCTTAATTCCTGACCCACAACTGACTACGTCGAGCTGTTTAGTACATACTAATAATTTATTTTGCATTAATTAGTTGCAATTTTTGGGGAGTAATATATTAAAGGATTAAATACAACTTGTCCCCAGTCTGAATAGACTTACTGCAAGGTTAGACCTAACAGTGATAACATATAATTTATCTTCAGAGGGCCAGTTGTTAGGTTACTTCTGATACTGAAGTATTGGTTGTGAAGAAATACAAATGAAATATATATGAATTAAAAGTAATTAAGATATGTGTCTTCCTTTCAGGTAGAACCAGTTTCCAATGAACAAAACTACTCATCATCCTCAGAACCAGACGAGGAGGTGTCTGAAAGTGAATCACCTTCTGAATATACGGATGAAGATGAAGTTGTGTTTGAGGATACAGATTTTGAAGATGTAGCTGATGAGAGATGTGAATTGCCAGAACCACAACCCCAGCTAAATGGAAATCAACAAGCAAAACTTCTTTTGACATGGTTTGTTTACTTTATTTTAGTCTGGCAGTGCAAAAACTATGTGAGTAACAATGCCACTGAACAGCTTGTGAAATTCCTACAAAAGTTTTTTGTTTGTATTGGAAGTGTGATTGCTGAACACACAGATTGTGATTTGATTGCATGGCTGATAACAAATTTTCCAGCAGAGACTCCTTTGCGAAGTTTGTTGTTTGTCCTAAATGTATGAAGCTGTATGTAATGGACAAGGTATTATATAACAATGGACTTGAAACTGTTGCTAGAACATGCAGTCATGTTGAATTTCCACGATCTAAGAGACCAAAAGTCTGTGGAGCACGTCTTGCTCAGAAAATTTTACTCAAAAATGGAACCAGCAAGTTTTATGCCCTAAAGACATATTGCTACAAAAGTATCATTGAGTCTTTAGAAGCACTTCTAAAACGACCAGGGTTAGAGCAAGCTTGTGAGAAGTGGAAGACGAGAGCTACAAATGAAGATATATATGGTGACGTATATGATGGAAAAGTATGGAAAGATTTTAGAAGGTGGAACAATAGTGATTTCTTAAATTTGCCCCGATCATTTGGGCTAATGATGAACGTTGATTGGTTTAAGCCCTTTAAACATAGAAATGACTACTCAGTTGGTGTAATCTATATGGTTTTGATGAACTTACCAAGAAGTGAAAGATTCAAGAGGGAAAATGTAATTCTTGTTGGCATTGTTCCAGCATTTGCACATGAACCGCCTTCTCTTAACAATTTTCTTGAACCTGCTGTGGATGAGCTTAGAGCCTTGTGGAGAGGTGTTCAAGTGAACACCTATGATAGCCCAAATGAAGGAGTTGAGATGAGAGCAGCCTTGTTATGTTGTGCCTCTGATATACCAGCAGCACGGAAACTATGTGGTTTTCTTGGTCACAGTGCTAACCGCGGGTGTTCACATTGTTATAAATTTTTTCCTGGAGGCTTTGGAGAACCAAAGGATTATAGTGGGTTTCAAGACAGACAATCATGGCCAAGGAGAACTACAGAGCAACATCGTCGAGATGCATATAAAGTGAAGAATTGTAAATCTGCAACTGAAAGATCAAAGATGGCAAGTAAACTTGGCTCTCGGTATACAATACTATTAGAACTGCCATATTATTCTAGTATCACCATGTGTGTGATTGACCCTATGCACAACCTCTTCCTTGGGACAGCCAAAAGAGTTTTTTCAAAGTGGATTGATAATGAGGTAATAAACAAGGCTAATCTGTCTGCAATACAAAATCGCATTGAAAGATTGTCTGTACCATCAGATCTTGGAAGACTCCCTGGCAATATCCAATCTAATTACGGAGGTTTTACTGCATCACAGTGGAAAAATTTTGTTCTCTACTATTCAATGTTTGCCCTAAAAGGAATACTTCCGGAGTCACATATGCATTATTGGCAATCATTTGTTTTAGCCTGTCGGCTAATTTGCAAGCCATGCATTAGCAAAACTCCATTTTGCAACAGAGTATGAACGAATAAATGGCAAACTGGCAATATCACCAAACATTCATTTGCATCTCCACTTACAGGAATGTGTGCAAAACTATGGTAGCGTGTATGGCTTTTGGCTCTTCAGCTTTGAGCGTTACAATGGCATATTGGAGTCATACAGCACGAACAACAAAAACATTGAAGTTCAGATAATGCGTAAATTTGTTACATCTGGACTCCTTGCTTGCAAAAAAAGTGTTTTGCCAGAGGATTTCAGCGATTTTTTCCTTCCCCAATGCCTGCAACAGCTTGAGACAAAGAACATCTCGCAAACAGAAGATTCATTGGAGGTTATGCTTGCTTCTCGTGGACCTCTTCCTGGAAATGAAATGATTTGGACACACTTGGATTCATTTTGTATGACTGGCCAATACAAACTGCAACGCCTTGACTCAGATGACCTCAGCTCACTGCGTACTGTGTACCTCAAACTGTATCCAGAATTTGACACTACATCACTTGACCTTGCTGTTCTTGTTAAGAAATATAAATCATTGAATTTTGCTGGTGAGACTTATGGCTCTCAACTGCACTCAAGACTTATTCGATATGGGGGAATAATGGCATCATGGTGTGGCGAGAATGGTAATATTAATCCAATAATGATGAGGCCAGGTATTGTCAATAGTTACATTGTCCACAGCATTCAGATTGAAGGGGAACAAAAAGTTCATGCTTTTGCAACAGTAAAGTGGCTTAAGCCTTCCACCAATGACCTTGGCTATGGCAATCCACTTTCTGTATGGTATTTAAGCAGTTATGAACGGTCAGGTCCAGCAACATTTTTGCCAGTTCAGAGGATTTATTCCCGTTTTGTGTTTGCTGAGGAAAGCTTTGAAGGACAGAAATATGCTGTAATATCACCTCTCTGTAGGAGAACCTTGCTGTAGCTTTTTATAAACTAGGACAACATAAAAAATAATCTTATTATATATGAAACTTTACTTTTTTTGTTGCCTTAAACCATGGAAATAAAATGGTGTGCCACTGGTTGCAGGCTTCTTACATTATGGCATGTAGGTAGGCAGAAACACATTTCCTAAGGTTTTTCCCGTTTTTATCATTAGAGCATGCAAGTAGTAATTAACTTCTTTTATCTCGAACTTTTGTTAGTTAATGAAAACCAAATTTACAATTAATTTAAGTAATCAGATCAATGAAAAAGAACGTTCTGTTGTTTCTTTTTTCCTAATTTAAATAATGAGTAAATGATTCAATAAGAATCTTAAGTTAAGCTTTTTAAAAAACGTGGTTTTTTAAAAATTGATGTTAGTTAACAAGTTTTTGAAATAAATTAAATCAGTTTAAAACGTATTCTTAATTTGACACTTGAACCATTTTTCTGCAAGAAGAAACCAATGATAAACAAATATCGCTTTAAAAATATTTTAAGCGTCAGTAGGTTGTCGTGATTTGATTTTAAATAGACGGATAATAGTTTTTATTTATTTGTTATTAAGACCAATACTAATAAGTTAATAGCAAGATTATAAAGTATGCAAAACCAACCAGTATTTTTGAGTCCAAAAAACAAACTGCAAAGGTGTTGTTTTACTCACTGTAGTTATATCGTTCGTCACAGTTGTACTATTAGAAATGGCATTTTTAATAAATTTAAATTATTTTTTCAATTTGCCACGGTCTTCAGTCTTGATATTCTTCAAAATTAATTTCATCCTCTTCTAGCGAAAACGAATTCTTTCTTTTGTCAGGTTCAACCAAACTTCATCAGATATATCATTGCAGCAATGATACGCGTACGGATTTTTTTATTTTACGTCTTAACAAACTTAGAACTACTGAATAGTTCAATTTTCGCACGCTTATTTTAAGAAGGGGTAAATTTTTCCGTGGCTCGTTCGTAATTTTTTGGTTATTTCAACCTAAATTGTTCTTAAATCTGTTATTTTTAGCAGCTCAAAGTGAAGAATTAACATAAAAATAACCAAGGCATTGCAAAATAATGCCCCTCGCATCAGTTTATTTAATTATAATAATTCTGAAACACCGCGAGATTTGTTGTGTTGCGAAAATAATTTACGAGTTTTACTGAAGTCTTTAGCCTGGCTAAAACATTTCCATAGATATTCGCATCGGAGCGTCGGCCAATTTGAGCGTCTTTCATATAAAAAAGCATGTAGTTTGTTGTGCAACCTTAAATGTTAATAATCATATCACAATTATGCATAGAATTCAAATTCAAGTCGGTCAAAAACTGCATGTTACAAAATCGAAGACGTTTTGTTAAAGAGAATTAAAATCAACATTTCCTTTACATCTGTTTACTATATTCATATAGTGGCCGATTTCCGCGGCGTTTCCTACGCGGAAACATAGTTGTACATTTCCGGCGCTGAAATGTTACGGAAACGCGTCAAAGTGAGGAAATATTGACTTCGCATGTTTCCGCATGATTTCCGAAAACGGAAACTCGTGATTTCGCCCTGTGAGCTGCCGTTGTTCCTCTGACGTGTCAAGAAGTGAAAAATCTAACCATGCCATATCATCACTATCTAAAGTAGAAAAGGCATCCGTGCTGTCAGAGAGTAAGAAAACACCTTGTGTACCAGTGTCTACACATAGATTTGCATGGTTCAAACGCCAAGCTTTGGCCTTCTCTTGCTTATTTATTTCGCACTTTGCTGGTAGTAGATGTTCCAACGCAGGCTGCATGAGATCAGAATCATCTTCGTCTGATGCATGAGACTTGGACAAATACAATCTTGCCAATGTCAGCTTATGTTTTTCGATATACCGCTGTATTTTGAATCCAACAGTGATTTCAGCGATCTCAATGTATTCTTCAACAGGCTCTACTCTGAAGTTAGAAAGATTGAATAACATCTCCTCTTCATTTCCGTAAGGTGATTTCCCGCCTGAAAAAAAAAGTTTCTTAGCCTCAGCTATCAGATCTTGTTTTGTAGAGTCAAACGGCAGTTCGATCCTTCTTGTTCCACCTCCATTACTCAATCGCACTGTGATAAAACGTTGCTCTTTTAAAGAATAATGCATCCAACCAAGAGTAATCTCTGGTTTTCTTGGCATTTCGAACTTTCTTTGTTTTTTGCTCTGACTCAGCCTCGAAATTGCTTGAGCGACTACTGGCCGTTTCAGTCTTTTTATATTTCATTTTTTCTCTACCTTTCTTTAGTTCTTCAACTAGTTTTCTCTTTCTCTCTTCATAGTCCTCTTCCTCTGGTTGGTGGCCTATCTTTCGGCGTTGGCAAAACGCTTTAACAGCAAAAATGTCACCTTTCGCTGTTAAGCCCAGATCTCGTAGACTCTCATCAGTTGCATATAAAACGGCTTCCATGCCCATCTGAAATCATCACATGAATATAATTCAGCGAAATAAACTTATAATTATATACAGTTATAAGAGTTATAATTTGATGATGATGTTTCAAACTGTAAGGTAAAGTTAAGGGTGCTCTCGATCTCGTACCCAAGGTACACATTCCCCTTGATCAGCAGTCGGGAAACAAGCGACCTTTGAAGGTCCGAGAACATCTGACTTCTGGCTGAACTGCGCATGTTTCGGGTTTAAAGATTTTGTAAGAGTTATGCTTTATTTCCGTTTATTGTTTTAAAAAAATCAGAATCGTCAATCTATTGAGTCTTTGAGTCGCTCGTTTCCTGCGCATGAGAATGGGGTGCTCTTGGAGTTTATCTATTGCGACGAAATCCAAGTAAGGAAGGATTTAATGTAATAAACACTACATATAAATAATAACTACAATTTAGGACTTGAGATCTAAAACTAATTATTATTTGTTTCAACTCTGAGAAATCACGGAATGTAGCAAAAATCACTTTGTAACCTACCTTTTCCCTAAGAAAATTTTATAAACTGTCATCAGTCACACCTCTACTTTTTAAGAATTTAAAACCTGCAAAAACGAAAAAAATGTTACATTTGGATTTGCTCTGCAAAATGGAAAGGCTTTACCCCAGTAACAACAGTTTGGCATTTCATGGAATTTTTTGGAATTTGAGGCAACTCAAATATTTCGTTAACAAGAAGCTTGGCTTACAAAGGAGATGCGTACAGTCACCAATCGCTGATATTCGACGCGCTATCGCTTGTGAGCTTCGTGGTTCGGGCAGACTTCTTGGGTATCGATCTATGACTAGAAGGCTTCAACGAGAGCACAATCTGTCTGTTGGAATGCATGTTGTGAGGGAAGTTTTGAAGAACTTGGATCCCAGTAGCGTCTCTCAGCGTAGACAGCGGCGACTAGAAAGAAGGAGGTACAGATGTCCTGGACCAAACGCTGTATGGAATATCGTTGGCTATGATAAGTTAGCCCCTTATGGGTTTCATATAAGTGATTGCATTGATGGGTACTCGAGAAGAATTATGTTTCTTCATGTTGCCACGAATCACGATCCATCTGTCATAGCATACTATTACTTAAATTGCGTGAGGCAAATTCAAGGCTGTCCGAGACTCGTCCAAACCGATTGTGGAACAGAAAATGTTCTACTTGCTGCAATGCAGGGTGCTTTCTGTCGGAATGCAAGTCATCCCTATTCAGGACCTTACAGCCACATATATGGCAGTTCCCCTGCTTATCAGCGCATCGAAGCATGGTGGTCACATTACCGAAAAAGCAACAGCGAATGGTGGATTGATTTGTTTAAAGCCTTGGTTACTTATGGTTGTTTTGAGCCTGGTAATTTTATACATGTTTGCTGTCTGCAGTTTTCGTTCATGGCTTTGATTCAGAGAGAGTTAAACATTGTGGCGAGTGAGTGGAACAGTCACCGGATTCGCAAAAGCAGCATGGCTGAGTGTCACTCGGGGGTACCTGATGAATTGTATTTCTTATCAGAGTTATCAGGCAAGTCACATACCTTTTTATGTTGGGGGTGAATAGAAATAATTCAAAAAATTACAAAAAAATTTTATTAATAACATATAATGTTGGAATAAAGGACAAGTAACTTTTACTTTTTAAAGCGAAATTTATTATTTAAAAAAACAAAGTGACTATATGAGCGGTACGTAGCCAGTCAAAGGTCTTCAATAGACTAAAGCCATGGGTTAGACGGCACAAATTAACCCAGGTTAGTTTTTGTTGTGTGAGCAATGTTAACCCAGGTTTTACACGGGTTAAATCTAACCCTTCTCCAGAGGTCGGTTCGACCCGGGTTAGTTTAGAAAAGTGTCACGTAAACACCAACCTGGGTCGAGCTCGTGGGTTAATTTTGATTTTGCACATGCGTACTTGTGCGTTGTTAGGGAATCTGGGCCTGCGTGTGTAAAACTAACCCGGGTTTGTCTTGACATGCGTCTTGGTATTTTTTCAGTGTGAACAAAGTTGGGTCTAATCCGGATTAGTTTGTGCCTCGTAAATAGGGCTTAAATGAGCGGTAATGTTCCGAATAATAATAAAATCACCAGCCAAAGCAGCATAAAAATCAATAAAGACTATTTTACCTTTGTTGAGAATCTAGAAGTGATAGCAAAGAAAGCGAGAAATGTTTGAAAAATATGATAATTTAAATGCCTTATACTCTTGTGTGGCAAAAGTAGACAATCCTCAACTGAAAAGTTTCAATGAAAGTAAGAGGGAGTAATTTATTTGCTAAGCGCCCGGGGGGGGGTGGTACTTACCAGAATTTTTGGTGGGGGTGTACCACTGCACCTTCACAAACCCGATCCTGTTCTAAATTAGAAATGGCTTAATTTTGATACCCTGTTCTAAACTAGCATATTGTGATTCTTTCAAGTCAGTTTACATCAAAAAGCAACTAAATGGGTCAATGGATAGTCTTGCTGTCTGCATAATCCAGGAAAAAGATAAAGAAGTGGCACCAATTAGCAAATGAATTTAAACAAAGATCAGGCCTGTGAATCATGCAAAAATTCATGTACATCAAAACCCAGTCAAACTAATTTTCATTTAGGAGGAGTTTTTGCATCCTGTACTAAAAAGTTTTTAAATATTGCAAAATTTTATACTCGTTTTATACAATTTTTCCCCTACTATATTTAATTTGCAGGTGTTCAAGAAAAAAACAAGGTCTTTCCCCAATGGATATCACATGGGCAGAGCAAAGGGTGGAGGAACCACCAATGATTGCTGATCCTGACTTTTAGTGATTACCTTTTCCATGTGTTTGGTCATCTACAAATGCCTTCTGACTGGGAAGAAGCTATGCAACTATACTTTTATTTGATAAATGTATCTCAATAGGGTTTTCACGGACAGTGGCAACCAAACAATAACAAATACTGATCACAATTATCTGCATAGAGTAAATACAGAATGTTGTTCTTGTGAATTAGAAAAAGGAATGTCAAAATTCTCTAGTTGGTAGTTGGTAATAAACTGAAACAGTGACATTTTTACTGTGTTGTGTCACAACCATATGAACAGTTATATATTACAATTTCAGATTATACTCAAACTGTGAAATTTTCAATTCAACTTCAAAAAATTGCAAACATAATTTTGTATAAATTTGGCCAAACCCTTGGCATCCATGAAAACTCTCCATCAACAACTCTTCCATCTTACTGTATGTTTCAACGTTCCTTGGGATAAAGAATTGCAAGGCGCATGTTGAGGCATAAGGATAGCGCCTCTCACCAGCCACCTGGGAAAAAAAACTCAATCCCTATTTTCTTTTCAAATCCACAGGGAGGTATCTGAGTTGTGCCGGTGATGAACTGAAGGATATCTTGGGCTCTGATAGCAACTGCTTGCATTTCAACATTGTCCAAAAATTCCTCCAGCCACATTATGGAAATTTCTTCCCCTGCTCTTTATTGCTGCCAACGGGAGAAAATATAACAGAATAAAGCTCTCTCAGCTCTTTGACACCAATTTCTTTAGGTGGGTCAGTGAACAGGGGTTTGAACACAAATGGTTTTTCAGAAATTTTTTCATGCAGGACCTTATTACTCGTGCCGGTAGGCAACGAGTCTAGGTTTCGGCTTGGTTTTTTTTCTTTTGTGTCACGAATTTCCACGCATGCGTGATTGAGGCTTATGAAAGCTCGCGTGAGTAAACTTCAGTTGCTTGGAAGCCATTTTTATTTTTAGTCAAGAGAAGTTCTAAGTTTCTGATGGCTTTACTGTTAAAGCTTTAGAGTGAAATTTTTCCAAATGTCAAGCGACTTTAATTTTGTGTTTGAGTAACGTGATCACGTCTGCAA
>JAOEHV020179958.1:3494-15336 GCA_025447995.2 Isaurus tuberculatus | reverse complement strand
TCTCTGTGATCCATCAACAGCCAGTACAGAAACATTGTTAGCCTACATGAGCCGCTGCTCTCTAGTGATCAACCAAACGCCAGTACAGCACCATTGTGAGCCTACCTTAGATACTACTCTCTGTGATCCATCAACAGCCAGTACAGAAACATTGTTAGCCTACATGAGCCGCTGCTCTCTAGTGATCAACCAAATGCCACAACACCATTGTGAACCTAGCTAAAGCACCATTCTTTGAGATCCAACAAACGGCAGTACGGAACCATTATGAACGAACCTTAGATATTACTCTCTGTGAACCAATAAGAGCCAGTACAAAACCACTGTAAGCCAATCTAAAACACTACTCTCTTAGATCCACCAAACCCCAGTACAGAACCACTGCATAATCCTAACTAAAACACTACTATCTGAGATCCACTAACAGCCAGAACAGAACAGATGTGAGCCTACTTGAAACACTACTCTCTGTGATCCACAAACCGACAGTACAAATCTATTGAAAACCTATCTGAAACATTACTCTCTACGATCCACTACCACCCAGTAGAGCAACATCTTTAGCCGACCTGAAATACTAAATCTTTTCGATTCAACAAGAGTCAGTACAGTGCCATCATGCACAAACCTGAGCTGCTGCTTTCTGTGATCCGCCGACTGCCAGTACAGAACCATTGTGATTCCACTGTATTTTCACAACATTCATGGAAGTGTCAATTAAAACTGGATCTGGGATAAAGAATGAGGATTTAAATTAATTGGTCATTTATTTACACATTTTTTGATATACAAGGTAAAACAAGGTAAAACATTTAAATGTTTTATAAATAAAAGAATACACAGACGAATTCTTAAGAGAAGTTGATGGCTGTTACAATACAAAAGTCAGATACAATAAAATAAACACAAAAATTACTACTATTACTACCTACAGCTTTAACTACTACAGCTATTTAGTATTACTACTGCTAGCACTTTTGTCTATTACTACTATTCTGACTACTGCACAGCACAACTGTAACCACTACTACCGGTACCATGTTCTTTTCAGACTTCTGAACTTACTTTCATCCAACTCATGCCTTCCAATCTGCATTCTACCATTATCAAAACATACACACAAACAAGGACAGTAAGGCTCAATATAGCCTTCACCTCCGTTGTACCTGGTAAAAAAAAGAAAAAAAAGATGTGATATTATTACTTAGTGTTTTTCTACAATTACACTAACAAGTAAGTTCACTTGTGTGTTATGATCTGTGCCCTTACAAGACGAAAGGAGAGGTATCATTAGTGGTTGTCTAGAAGAGGAAGTTGAGCAAAACCTGGTTGATTTTTGGTTCAGAAGAACACCATAGGCAGGGGATTTGACATTTTTTCTAATAGGTGGCTACCCCAAAAAGAAGACATCTAACTAGAATCATGAACATTCAAGGAGAGGGGTGGAGATTCTGTTGTCATCCTCTTTTTTTCTATTGCTGATAAACACAGCAGTTTTTTCTTAAACGGTGGTGAAAACTAGTTCTGCAAATATCAGCAATATTAAATCGCTTTTTCAAGACTGAAGAAACAGATAGAATCAATGCAATGTTAAAACAACTTATATTTGATCCAAAAATAAGAATTATTTAAAACTCCACTAAGAACAGGCCATGTTTAGTAAAATTCCATGTGGATCAATTGTTTGTTAACTGATGGAAAGTAACTAGTAATAAAGACCAAAGTATCCACCAAATCTCCAGCAGTGGCTGATTTATTTTGAAAGCCCTTCATAGGGATTACATGAAGGCATAAAGGGAAGCTAGAAGGGAAGTTGCACAAACCAGGAAAGGGAAAAACAATATAGTGACCCAAACATTCTGGGAAGGCAGCATAGATTGGTTTTTGTTGCTCTTGCTGTTGTTAGAGAGAAATAAGCCAGAAGACTCACTGTTGAATTTAATTAATGTCTTATAGGTGACAATTGCTGCAGTTTTTGTGGTACGGCAGCAGCAAGAAAAGTACTAAGCAGCTAAAGTTATTTTATATCTTTGTGTGGACCAAGAAATCCAATAATAGTTAGCGTCTCTGTACCTGTCAATGGCGGCGTGGTTGGCACAGCTGGTAAGATCTATGCCTTCCAACCACAAAGTCACAGGTTCGATTCCTCGGATCTACCTAAAATTGAACATCTGTGTGACCTTCTTTTCTGCCAAAGCATATTCAGCTTTCCATCCTTTTGAGGTTGGTAAATGAGTACCAGTTTGTATCAGAGCTAACCTGTGATGGATTAGTGTCACATCCAGGGGGAGTCAATGACTCTCATTCACTTAACACTACAGAAACTGGAGATAAGTGCCAGCTCCATGGGCTGCTAGGCTCGGAAAAGGAAAGATACCTGTCAGGAGTACTTTAAACAAGAGTTAATCATGGGTACTCCAGAATATGTTAAACAGTAAAAAGATTATACAAAGAAAGGTATTGCCTGCTAGGAATAACAATTACAGGGCTAAACCTGCCAGGCAATCATTGTGTGAAATCAATAGTATACATTACCAATCAATGCCGGCAATCTTTACTGCTCCTGTTACATTTGTTAAGCAGTATATTGTCATCTTTGTCTGTAAATAAGATATCTGAGATCAGTTGCCGATTTTCTCTCATCTTAATATTCAACTAGCTAATTTATACAATGGCTTAACTTTAATATATCGGGTTTCTCCCAAGAAAAGAAGACTAGGGCAGCCTGGGCCAATCTGATTGGTCCTCATGCTCTATATTTTTAGCAACAAAAGGCAGCCACAACACAATAAGGGAAAATGTAAACTGGAGTGGACAAAATGGCATTGGGAAAGCAATTGATGCAATAAAGGTTTCACAAAAACTATTTCTTTACCCAATTTTCTAATCTCATTTCCTTTTGTAAAAATTCTTTTTTTACCTAAGAATACTACAAAGATGTAACAAATAACAGCAGGAGCTGTGCTATGTGGCTATCAATAAAATATTTAGCTATACAGTCATCAAGATCCTTTCTGAGCTTTTCAAATTTTAAATACAACAATTAACAGGTTTTTGCCCCTTTAGGTAGGGTAGGGAAGGCCAGGGTAGGGCAGGAAATGGTAGCACAGGAGGGAACGATAGGATAAAGTAGGGTAAGGTAGGGAAGGATAGGGTAGGGTAGAGTAGGAGAGGGTAGAAGAGGGTAGGGTAGGGTAGGGCAGGGAATGATAGGATAGGGTAGGGAAGGATAGGGTAAGGTAGGGTAGGTACCTACCTTACCCTATCCTTACCTACAGTAAGTACTGACAGAAATAACTGTGAAGATCATCAATTAACTTACACAAAAGTTGCCTTGACTGTCAAAAATCTGCACCTCTCCATTGGTGACCCCAAAAATGATATTCTTTCCATCTGGAGACCATTCTACATTTGACAGCTGAACTCCCTTTAGTTCCTTACCCCAGATTCTGTTTCCATCAACAGACCCAACAATCACAGCACCTGGTGAATGTCAATTTAACCACGGCATGTAGATAAAAGAGTTTGCATATATAAACTTATTTTCATCCTGGTTCTGTTAGCTAAATCCTTTTGCTCCAAAGGTCAGGTACTTATCTCTAGTTTCTGTAGTGTTAAGCAGATAAGATGTTTTACTCCCCCTGGACAGAACACTAAGCCATCTCATGTTAGCTCACAGTAAAAGCTGGTAAGTATTTTACCGACTTGTAAGGATGAAAAGCTAAGCCAGCATTTCCAGAAAAGAAGACAATCAAAATGATTGACTTTTATCTGTAGAATGTAATATTATAGCACTGTACCAAAATAGTATTCTTACTAAATAAATATAAACATAATTATCTGTTCAGTAAAATTATAGGGTACAGCATACGTCTATTAATTTGGTAGTCAAAGAAATAATTTTTATAAAGATTAAGTATGTGAGGGTGTGGCCACATTGCACAATTTAAACATTCGATTAAAAGTTGATCTCGTATCAATATGTTCAATGCTTTTTAATCAATTTTTTGTAAACAAAAAAAAATGATGTTTTGAGCATTAGTGCTTTGCCAGAGCAACTGTTTCTCTTCTGTCAACTTTACACTAAAACAGGACTTGTAAAGGTGATAAAACTTACCATCTTCATACACTATGCAGATCTTCTGCCCATCAGCATTCCATTTCATATCCCTCACTACACTTCTGTTACGGTTGTTAATCATCTCCTCATACCAAGATCCTAATATTAATTAAAAATATAAAACAATATTACTAACGAACTTTCCCAAATAGCAGGGTTAGTCTTCTTAATCATCTTTTTCATAATCTGCATGCATTGTTGGAACTCAACAACAAATTATTTGAATCATTCTAATGGTTTACCTTTGTACAAAATCCACACAATAATCAAGCCATACTGGTCACTAGTCGTAAGTTTTTGAAAATGTTCATTCCATGTGACAACTTGCACTGCCCCTAAACAGTTAATGAACAAAAACAGTTAATAATTGTAATAACTTCAATTATACTTTTACTAATGATAATACTACAAAAAAATTCAGAGAAGGTAACTAAGATAATATTAGAAAATTATAAACATGTTGGATATCATTTCCAATTTGTAATCCTACAAATAAAACTGAATACTTAATCGATCAACAATCATTCCAGAAACCTCGACAGAAAGACGTGTTTACCTGTATGTCCTTCTAGAGTTTGATTCATAGACAGATTACTAGGTGCTGCCAATCCTTTGACTTTGTTATCTTTCCCTGTTGGTTAAAAGTAATAGTAGGGTTAAAGCTGCTTATATTACTTGCCAATAATTTTGGTTATGATGATATTTGTAATAATGGTGATGACAACAGAAGTTATGAAGGTGATAGTGACAATGATGGTGATAATGATGATAACAATGATGATGATTGTGATGATGGTTCTGTTGATGACGATGGTGATGATAGTGACAATGATGGTGATGAAGGTGGTTATGTTGTTGATAGCAATCACGGTGATGTTGGTGATGAGGATGATGATGGTGGTGATGATAGTGACGATGATGGTGATGACGAATATAGATGGTGATGAAGGAGATTATGTTGTTGACAGCAATCATGGTGATGTTGACCAGTGAAAATAAGGATGATGATGGTGGTGGTGATGATGATAAAATAAATAACTTAATAAATAACTAATGAAAGTTTTTAAAAAATAAAGAAATATTGAGCCAGATATAACTAACAATAGTATAATAAAAGTTAAATAAAACAGTAACTCAAGTTTTATGTAACTTGTTTTATGGTAGGTTTAAAGATATATGATTTGATTTTTCATTGCAGGGCATGACTTCGGTTGCATGCAGAGCAAAGATAACTTTAATATATTACTCCGTGGATGATTTTCACCTAGTATTACTTGTGTTCTCAAGAGCTTTAAGATACTTTGTGTATCAATTTTCCAAACTTTTTTTTTTACACTTTATAACTTTATTCGCTTTCTAGCCAAATAATTTGTCATATCTTGTGCATTACAGTAAAAAAGATTGGTAAAAAGTTCAATTAAAAAAATATATATATATATATAAATAGAATTGGAATACATTAAATATGTTCCATAAAAATCACATTAGCTGCGGCCATTCACATTAAAAGTGTAAAAAGTATTCGATGAATATTTGCCTAAATAGATAATTAAAGTATCGATCGGCGAGTAAGTACACTGCGCGACTGAAAAAGCTCTAGTTTGAAATGTTGGTTTATTCACAACCGCAAGTAGTGTCATAGGCTAACGTTTCTAGCTTTAGCCCTTCGTCAAAGCTCCTATTATTTAAACATTTCTTGAAAGGTTGCAATACTTTTGATCATCACTGTACATAGGTCGTGTAAGAAGCTGACGTTTTGAGCGTTAGCCGTTCGTCACATTACAAGTGAATACATACCCTGTTGGGTCTCTAACTTTAAAACTTTTAGTAAACCATCCTCGCCTCCACAAGCGATATATCCTTGGTCTCTGTTCCATGCTAAACATCTAAGTTTGATGTTATTAGGAATCGCGATCTTACAAGAGAAAAAATTGTTGAATGAATCCCTTGACAACAAGGACGCGGACATATATCACAAATTGTAAACATTAAAGTTCCGTTGCAAGGTTTTACCACAAAAAATGTCTTACCTTCTTACTCAAATAGATAAACATCTTTTATCACCTTTGTGCTGATTCCTGGATATCGAAAAGAAGAAAGAAGTTACAAATTTAGTGTTTCTAAATTATTTGTTGCTATTTTGTTTTCAAGAATTCCGCCATCTTGACTTGTGACAGAGCCTCGTTTTGATACAAACTAGTGGAAGATTCAGCTGACTGGTGTCCAAATTTGGTTATATTAACCAAATTAAGAAACCCTCTGAAAATTCCGAAATGTATTGGAGGAGGAGCTTTTAAAAATAAGTCATATACACGAGATACAAATCTAATATTTTTTCTAGCTAAAAATCTAAAAGTGCTACTGAAACGAAATTTAGGAATCCGTCAAAGGCGTCATTATTTTAGATGAGTTATAGTTTAAAACGCAAAAACATGTTTTTTTTACATATATATTCCGGCGTAAACCTTCTTTGATGGTTTTTTTCGACCTTACATTTCAAGCATTTGATTATAAAAGTGCGAAGCTTATTAAGTATGCTGGTTTAGCTTTTCGTCAAAGGCACAAGAGTTTAGTGCATGTAATCTAACGTGGCTAAGCAGCAACTGAAACGTGGAGAAGAGGTTTTGTGCCGTTGGTTTGCCTGGAAACGGGAATTATATACCATTGTCAGCTAAATGCCTCAGTGGCGGCGTCACAGGGGGGGGGGGCAGGGGGCGGCCCCCCCAAAAAACATATTGGGGGGGCATCGCCCCCCAAAAATCATATTGAAGCCCTTAATTATTTACAAATGTGATCCTTGTAGCAAAATCTACGAATACCGGCAGAGAATATTTGGGTGCCGAAGAAGCAGGAAAACTTGTTTACTTCTAAAAAAAGCATTCTTCCGCCAATCCTGGCCATTCATTCACCTGGAAATTCCTCGCTTTTTCAAGCCATTGGTGCAAAAGAAGAACATTGGAAGCTATTTATATCGCTATATTGAATCCCTCGTTAAACAAGCAAATTTTTTCATTTAATCTTTTCCTTTTCCCTAAAGGCATCACATAACAATGAGCTTTGTTTTATAACCAATATTTAAATCTTAGTCAAACCCGCGCTTTTCATACTGAAGATGATCGTGTTGATCGAAAACGTTTTATAAACTTTTTAACAAATTTTTTACCTTGTTTTTAATATTTTTTAATTGTTTACTTCTGTGTTATAAAACTCCTTGGGAACAAGAGGCTCTTCTTCCCGATATGCTAGGTCATGTGATACTCCAAATATAGAAGAACCCGATAAACTCGGAGAACATCGGAGTTCCTTGGAAACTCAAGGCAAAATTTTTTTCATGATTCACCGGCCTGACCTCTGTTTAATATTAATTTTGCAATATAATCTAATATGGCATTGATTGGCTCTCTACAATTAATTTAGGACAGGGAAGGAGATCGGGGTTGCTAGTTTAGAACAGGTTATTAAAATCAAGCCATTTCTAGTCTAGAACAGGGTCAGGCTTATGAAGGTCCAGCGGCACACCCCCACACAAAATTCTAGTGAGTTCCCCCCACCCCCCCCCGGGATAAAAACGTACCAGAATCTCCTGCTCTTTATGTATACTTTAATCGAATATAATTAAAAACGTGGTAAAACAGTTTGAATAAGCACTACCTTGACGATGATTTTAAGTGGAAACTCTTTCAAAAGTCAAAGTACTTTTTCAATTCACATGTAAGGTCTATCATTTTATGACCAGTATGTAAAGTTTCTAAACAAATATTTATACCTAAAGGGAATGGAGTAATTCATTACAATGTGATGGTGTCGTTTAGATGGTACAAACATTTCAGCTTAACATGAGACGTTTTTCTAAAACCGCATGTAAAATAACCAGTATAAAACATTTTGAAAAAAAATATATACACCTAAGAGATTGAAGTTATTCTTACGAGTTTCTGCTGATAATGTCTAACTAATTCCCAACGGCAACTTGTAAAGGTTTAGATTTTAAAAACGCTGATTTTGCAGCATAAACTGCCAAGACTTAATTGCACAGAAGGAACTGATCAACCTATTAAGCTTACTCAAATTTAAAAAGCAGTCCCGAGAAGTTAAACATTTTTGTCCTTGACATTCGAAACAACAGTTATCAAATCAAGATTTTATGTGCTTGAGCCGCAAAGGAATTACAAAGAATGAAGATGAGACGGATCGGATCTCACTGTGACAATTTCCATAGCCATGAAGCCCGGTTATCGTTAAGTGAGCGTCCTGTTAGTATCTTTACTGTCTCCGGTGCGTCTTTCTGCAAATTGAAACACTCAAACTATTTTAGCAAAACTGAGCTAGTTTGATTTCGCCTTTTTGGATGCACGCATAATTCAGCGATGACGTTTTACCCAGTTCAGTTGTGGTTACTTTTCCGCATTACCTTGGGGACTTGCAAAATCCAACAACGCAATTTCACAAAGAATTTTTGTCATCTCATTAAACTTTTTAAACAAAACAATTTTTTTTTGTTAGTTACGTTTTCACGGATAACTTTTATTTTCGTCCGTGTAGTTTCTTCAGTATTGTATCAAAAAGTTCAGATAAAGTACTGTCTGCATGCATGATTTCAATCTTCCTTTTTTTTCAAACTTTTAACTCTGTAGTTCCACGGACCTGTGACAAGCCTGCCCCGTCTCCGAGTAAGGTATAAGATGGAATAAAATCGTTATGCTTGTGGAAAAATTGCACATGCGTACTTGTCTAGCACTTATTAATTTTGTAATTAATTGCAGCCACCGAAAAAAATGAGTGTTCTATAATGCCTAAATTATTTTAATTCAAATCTAAGGCTCTTTCTTGTAAAAACATTGTTTGAATAAATGCGGGAAGTTAAGGAAAAAATGTCTTACTATGAGTTAATAACTGCAGGGTATTCATTATTTACAAAATACATTGAAAAAATAAAAGTATATTAAGGACGCCTTTGAAATGCCACTATTGGCGCAAAAAGACAACTTTTAACTCTATTATTAATTTCTTTAACATTTTCAAATTTATTTTATTTTATTTTTCTTGATACCAATTGGAGGCTTTAAAGCTTTTAATAAAATTTAATTATGGATCGAACAAGCAGGTGACTCATTTGTATTTCAATTCGCAATTCGTTTTAGACAACTGTCAAACTGTAATATATTGCGCACACAAAAGGCGTTGCCGGACCACTCCAAGAAGACAGGCTGGACAGGTCACCTTAGTTGGCAAACAAAAACCATTTAGTATTGATAAGATAGTTTACTTTTCTTTATTGAGTTATTGAAGACTCGAGTAACACAGAATTTTAATCAGTTTGTCTTTTGTCTGTTCACCACTTCAAGATTCTGCTGTGTTTTTAGATTGTCTAAAAAAGCTCTAAGTCTATCTTAAAAACGCAGCTTACCAAGCTAATGCTTTAGAAATGCATTATTTTAAATAATAAAAAAAAGCACACAAAAAAACCCCACGTTTTAAAATGATTTGCAACAACATTACTCATTAGCAATTAATAATTAAAACTTCAAGGTGTCTACTATTGAAAAAATAATAGTTTTCCAAAACCTTCTATTTATTAATTTCATTAAGTATCTATAGCAAGAATTCTATTAGAAAACTACGTAATTGTTAGAACAATCTATCATCATTAGATATTCAATGAATATAAATAAACACTTTTGAGCGGCGACTTTTCCTTTTCTCATATTCAATTGCTACCATTGTTTTTTTCGTAATTAACTAGTCCAAAGCGACTTTCCGACACAACTGTAAGGCCACGATGTCGTTTAGTTTCAATTCTCGACCTTTGGTGCCTCATTTACAGAACCTTAGTGATAACAGAACAAACTGTGAAATGGATATTTACAACATTTATGTTCAAGACATAGGCTCAATTTTTCACGCCAGCGTTGCCTTGTGTGTTTTTGACACTGTTCTTGGAATGACCGCAATAGTTGCCAACGGACTCGTAATGTGGGCGATTTTATCCAAACCTGCTCTCCATTCGCCGTCCAATATTCTCCTGTGCTGCTTAGCCCTCGCTGACTTTTTGACCGGTGTAATAACCCTTCCTGCTTTCGTTGTTTCTATAACTGCGCGACTATTAGGCGCTTATTCGATCTACTGTAAGGCGTCTCTAGCATCTTATTTCCCGGTGTATTTTCTATCGGGAGTTTCGTTTTTAACCTTGACCGTAATAACTGTGGAGAGATATCTGGTACTGCACCTTCACCTACGATACCAGCAAATTATAACGACAAGACGAGTCTTTGAAGTTGAAGCCGCGATTTGGATCGTTTTGGTTCCTCTTGTTTGTCTACCAATCTTCTTTCCCTTTATTATCTTCGAGATCACAGTGTCAGCGATAATAGTTTCAAGTTTGCTTATAAATGCTTGGCTTTACACGACCATTGCGATGACAGTTCGGAAACACTTGCGAAGAGTCCTTGCGGTAGAAGAATTAGCTGTTCATTTCCACGGAAAAAGTGTGGCAGAAACAAGAAAAGTGAGACACTCTTCAGCCACCATAGCAGGAATTTTTCTCGTTTGTTTTGTGTGCTATGTCCCGACTATTTGTGTAATGATAGTTTCGACGTTTCAGCATAACTACTTTTACATGCCAATCGGAAGGCTTGCCCGGGACATCGCAGCTTCTTTTGTGTTTTGTAATTCTGTTTTTAACCCGCTTTTGGTGTGCTATAGAGAAAAAGAAATCAGAAGAACTGTAATTAATGTTATTCAAAAAGCAAGTTTGTAAAAGGGTAGTTTCAAATTTCATGCATTAAAAATATAAGAGCTTTTAAAGCACTCTCAGTCTTATTGCTGACTGAAATCGAGTTCCGCCTCGTCTCTTTAGAAGTCGAAAGTAAAATTTCCTACATAGAAACAGTTAGACAGCAAATTACATACATACACTTGTTGGGCAAGCATGGCTCAATTAAGGTCTATCGAGCGGGAGGCTTGGGTTAGCTGGATTCCCTATCCGACTAACACTCGGTGTCTTAAAATAACTGAGGAGAAGCTGCTGCCTTTGTTCTAACATCTGCAAATCAATGGTTAGACCTTGGTGTCTTCTCGGATAAAGACGTTAAAATGTAGGTCCAGTCTCTCTAATGGGGACTTAAAAGATCCCACACACCTATCAAAAAGAGCAGGATAGTGATCCCGGCCATGTGGTCTGTCTGTTTAACCGAGAGCGTGCTTGTCATTTTTATTCAAATATATGTAAGCCGCTGCAGTGGACGATGTATGACCCTCTACTGTTTGAACCCTGTATTTGCTTTTAAAGCACTTAGAGAAGAATAATAAGCCCTATATATATATGGTTCAATTATTAGTTGATAACATCTCTGAATGCCACGCGGAGGCCCCGAGCTCGTTTCCCGGTCTTGTCGAGATTGGGCATTTGTGTGGCCTTCTTCACGTCTCATCGTCCGTGGACGAAAACGTTTAGCAGTTCGACCTAGTGATGGAGTAGGCTGCAATGGAAAAATTAATAAATAAATAAATAAATAAATAAACAAATAAACAAATAATAAATAAATAAATAAATAAATAAATAAATAAATAAACTAATAAATAAATAAACTAATAAATAAATAAACTAATAAATAAATAAACTAATAAATAAATAAATAAATAAACTAATAAATAAACTAATAAATAAACTAATAAATAAACTAATAAATAAACTAATAAATAAACTAATAAATAAACTAATAA
>JAOEHV020179858.1:0-13585 GCA_025447995.2 Isaurus tuberculatus | reverse complement strand
GAACACTTGAGGCTAAAATCCCCAAAATATTTAAGAACATTCAGCCTCGGCCCAAAAATAAGACGTTCTTATAAAAAAAAAAAGAGTGTACATCAAGTACAATCGGGTAATATAATATGATTATTCATACAGTCATCCAATGCAAAATGACTGCTGTTACAGCTGTAAAGGTACGGTGTAGCAGCTTGGGCTGCCTGTGGAAATACCGCACTTGCTGGTATTTCCGGGTAAACGTAACAGTTCTTCCCAGAAATCGTCCCTGGTACGACAAGTTCTTATACGGAAGAAGAAAGGGAAAGAGTGTTGTGCTTCTAGCAAGTTTCAGCTGCGAAGTAATGGAATTCTGTTATTAAAAGATGCGACAATAGAAGGATAAGATTGCTTGCTGCTAGTCTTTCTGGTGAGTTATCATTTTAAAACTGTATTTTACATGAACTCTTGACAGTTTGTTTCTGAGTTGGGAGTAACAGTTTACCTTCCGTGCCACTTTATTGTTTAATAAGTTATGGTAGTAAAGATCCGAAAAGTTAATTCACAGGGTAAATATACTTGCGTTTACTGTTGAATCAGTAAAGTTAGCTGTAGTTGCTAAAAACTTGAGTAGGTTTAAAAGAGAAAGTCATTTGCTTTACATGTGATGTGTCCACGATATCAAGTGTTTTATACATTCTATAAAGCTATCGACAATAACTAAACTCCGTAAAGCGAGCATTGTAAAGCGCAATTAATTGTTTATACTATAAATCGTGAAGCGCGACCTAATTTCGAGCCCATCAATCTGACAGTTTCTTTCCCGACATTTTTTACGTTTTAAAATACTTTTGCTCACGAACATTTGAAGAAGCAATGTAAAACTGCTGCGCTGTACTTTAAACACAACGTTAAATGCTAGGACACAACTGGCTACACACTTTTTTTTAAGAATCACGAGGCTCTGATTTCGGAAATTCAAGAATTTTCAGTTTAAAAATCATACTGAGGCTCAACAGTAAACTCCTTGTTTTTGAAATCGTACCATGTTACATGCATCTCTGGTTTCACTGCTTCAACAAAATGAGGACCTATTTTGATACTATTATTTAAGAATTATATTAGGCTCCAAATGTTTAAGAATCGCGAGGCTCAGAGAAAAAAAGTATGATTCTTATAAAAAAAAGTGTGTATTTTATTGTAAGAACTAACATTACATTAAACCAGGCCTAGACGGGTTCCCGAATTTTTATTTGGTCAGAATACGCAGAAAGAGTTTAAATTTTAAGATTACGCTCCAAGCAAAACTTGTTTTCGTTTAGTTTTAATTTTTAGAGCGGCATAATCTAGAACCAGGCTGGTATTTCTGCTTTTAATGTGCATCTCAGCGTTAGGCAAAGATGTCAGCAAATTATGCTAAATGTTTAGAAATTCCAGGAAAATGACCGCATTAGTCATACGTCCAATTCAAAGAAATATCTCTAATGACGCAGTTTCAAAGGAAACTTATAAGTATAAACAACAAGGTTTATTATTATTTTGTGCTTTGATAGCATAAAATAAAGACGAGAAAAAATGAACTTGGATATTAATGTTGAAACAGGAGATTGCTATTCCTTTCTTAAACAAGAACAAATCTAACAGCGGTTATATAGAAGGTTTTAACTGGAATTCAGTTTACACAGTACTTGGCCTTGCTCGCAGAGATGCTGCTCTGATTAAATGACTTTATATATCCAATTCAACTATTTCTGGGGAATAAATATGTCGGGGTAAGTAGTTGTAATCCCCAAGACTAAATTTCAACGATGAAAGCGTTCGGAACTGCAAACTAGTAAGTATAAACAACATGTTTGGGTACAGACAAAAATAATTGCTGAATGTTTTAGATAGTTGATTTCCTAGCTTTAAATGCAAAAACTTACGACAAGTACAGAAATTTAAAGCAGGACAATACGTAAAACAGAATTCGCTTTTCCTTTCTCACACAAGAAAATATCTTGTATACAGCTTCAGGTGGTAAACGATTTATTCGGGAATTCTGTATAATGAATATTTCTCCAAACTTGGGCTTTCTCGCAGAGATAATGCTCTGATTGAATGACTTTATATAAAACTTAGGCTCACTTTTTCCAGTTAAAGATAAAACACGCAAAGAACACAAACATAACATATACAAAATCAAATGTTCGAATCAATATTTATCCACCTACATCGGTGAGACAGCAGGAAGAATCACAGAACGTGTGGGCGACCATATATGGGAAGGGACAAAACATCTATGATGTATAGACATTGTATTAACAACAACCACGAGCATATCTCTGTAGATAACTTTGAAGTTTATAGGTGTTAACTACACTTGGAAAATAAAAAGAAAAATTGCTGAGGCATTACTAATTAAAAAACATTCATCAGATCTCAATGAACAAGGACAATCATTCCCACTGAAACTATTAAACTAGCTTCATTTCATTTATAATTTATACACAAAGAATTTCTGAAGCATCGCGTAGAACATTCACTAAATCCTATCTATTGTTATAAACTAGTAGTATATGCAAAACGCCACTAAATCTTATCTTTATGTAAATTTCTGTTAACTTTAGTGATAAACCTGATGATGCATGGATGGTGGGTTCAGTCCGAAGTATCGTTTAACAAAACCACTTCTTGTAGTCTTTTTGTTACTAAACTATTAGCCCGAACAAATATTTTTAACTTTATAAATCGTATTCAGCTATTTCTGAAAAATTAATATGTTGGGATGAGATGCTCTAATCACCAAAACTGAATTTTAGGGATAATGCGTTCGTAACGACAGTTAAGTTATAGCAACTTATTCGTGACTTTATAAAGATTCACTCGGTCAGCCAGGGAGATTTTAGCGCCTCGAGTATTAGGGAGATGATTTTCATTTCCACATGGTTGCACAGGCATTAAAAGCTTACTGTATTCGGCGAAACTAAACGAAACGAAATGAGCTGGGCAAAACTGTATTTTGCGAAACGAGAGTTTAATGAACAGCAGTAAAAAGTTGACAGTAAAAATATCATCAGAACGATAAGTTATACATAACAAATAATTTTTAGCCTTATAAATCATCTCTAGACCATTAGAATGGCAAATCATGAAAATCTATGTTGATTCATTTATCATACTTTATCAGATTGACTTTCTGTTCACGTGATTTGCATGTCACCAAACAACCTAAACCTTATCAAGGCTTGGCTTTTTTGGAGGTTAAATTGGCCGGGGGGGGGGTTCAGCACAGCACCTGTAAGACTACGTTTTAATATACGAAAACCGACTGAACATATTTGATTATGTTTGAAACCTGACTATCGCGTTTGCGAGAAATTTGAAAATCTATATTTCGCAGAGCGGAAACAAAATTAATATTCGTGGTTGAAAACTACAAGAGGCAGAACAAATTACTTTTACTGGATCAAATGGAAAGCTGAAGTGATACTTTTTAGGTTTAAAGTCATTCCCTTGGTTTGGATGACAACTTTTGCGTCACTGAAGGTGACGAAGCTTTCACTATTGAAAGGAAACGTGGCGTATTGATATGTAGAGGTTGCGTCACATTTGCGGGGAGTTTGGAGGCATTCACCAACATTCAGTTGCGGTTGCTGAGCAACAAGGAATCCTGCGTCAGCAAATCGACATGTATGCTCAACACCACAATCTTGAGGCCAGAGTGGCTTTCCAGAACATTCCAGGGAAAGTTGGAAAAAATAACAAACAAAAAAAGCCTCGTAAAGGCGCAAATAACGTGGCCCAGGCGCCAAGAACATGCAAAAAAACTGTATCCAATTGGAATTAGAGATCCTGATCTACCCTTTCCAAAACCTGCGCGATTTACCGAATATTATCAATACGATAAACTCTTTGAAATTGTATTCGTCGTTGACTACAAACGCGTAGTTAGCTGTGAAGGGTGCAGCATCAATTTTTCTTATGAGTTAACGATTGTTCCCTGACTTTGTGAAAAGTCTTTGATCTTCGTTAGAACTAAACTGACTTCTTGGCTAATCAGAGGTCACTCTTTTTTATTCCGAATGCCTGATATTTAAAATACGATTTTTTATTTCATTTCTAGATTTGATTTGTGGATGGAACGTAGGATAGGGAAAAGCAAACGTCGAGCAACCCTGAAAAACGATGTAGAGTTAAAGGTAACATTTCAGCCGAGTAGTTCATCCGAGAGACGCAATGCTCCGTTTACCTCAAGCCGGATTGTTAGAGCTAGCTCTGATTATGGTTCAAGATCGTTGGTACCAAGAAACAATGAAATGAGTAAAAGCAGCAATTCAGATGCTAGTAGTGTTGCTCTTTCCGAAGTTCACAAAGGTGACCATTGTGCAACGATAAAAAGTCCGGAACGAACAATTGTTCATGGCGCTCTCTCTTGGAAGAAGAGAGAAAAGAAGAGAAGAAGAGAAAAGGTAACTGCGAAGAGTTTTGTATCAAGATCACATTCGCATAGCATTAACTCTGACCCTAAAGAGACAAGATACGGGTCATATAATGAACCCCAATTAAGAAGTTCGTTTGTTAGCCGACGTAGACAGCCCCTTGAACGAATGAGCCATCAACAAAGTGCTTCTGCTGTTCAAGACAACTGTACCATGCACAGAACTGCGAGCATCAGCGGGTGGAATGTTCAACCAAGGTCGAACAAAGGACAGTCAGATGACTTTGCTGTCAGTGCTAGCACTACCACTTCCTTGACAAAGCGACTAAGAGAAACTGACCGTTTGGTTGAAGAAAGAAGCAATAAAAAACTAAGAGTGTCGCACGAATCTCAGCTACACTCTCGGAAACGTCGGCTTTCGATTGATAAAGAAAGGTCTTTTCCAACCGATGAAATCAAAAGACAGAGAAATGAAGCTATTACACCAAAGCCAATCGGATATAAAAGATTGGAGGAAATCTGTCAAGAGACTGACCCAGACAAAGTCGTAATGCAGCTTATGGCAGAAGGTGGAAGATTTACATCACTTCTTCAATCTGGTGAAATCCGTGTGGATTTGGTAAGACTTCTGGTTAAAACGTTGAGCAAGGTTCAAGAATCTCAGTGCATTGTTAGCGCGAACAGCTTTCTCAGTTCTACATGGCAGAAGACCGGTGGATTCTTAGTTTGTCACCTTCCGCCATTCATTAGCGCAATTCCAGAAAATTTGCCTCGTTTCGGCGAAGTATCAGAACTCCTACAACAGATATGTGATGTACTTATGGCGATGCTAAGTAGATTTGACAAGATGATTGTCCACCACATAAGTCCAGTGATTCTGCAACTCAACGAAACTGTAAAAAAACTACAAAGCGATGGTTCTGTTCAAGGAAACGAAGTTAGTGAAAGCATAGAGAAACTGTTGTTATTAAAAGACGCAGTTGTAAGAGATATGAAAAGAAAAGACGGTATGATGGCTCCTCCAGATAATTTCCGAGAGCTGGAAATAATGCCGCAAAGTGCTGACTTTCATTGCTACAAAAAACCATTCCTTCGAGCGAATATTGTTGACGGCTCTTATGCTGATCTTGACCACTACCTAGACGTACAGTTCAGACTTCTTAGGGAGGACTTCATTATTCCCCTGCGAGAATGCATCAAGGAGATCTTCTATTCCGCCGTCCACCCTCGGGAATTTTAAGCTACAAGTGAGGAACACTCTGAAACACAGAGGGAAAATTCAAGAAAGAAGAACTATTTTCAAAGCTACCACGATGTAATGGTACTAAATCCTGTTTGCAGCAAAAAGAAGATGGTTTACCGAATCAGGTTTAATGCTCAGCACCCGAGCATTAGAAACATCAAATGGAGTATAGCTTCTAAACGGCTCAAATTTGGATCACTTGTCTGCCTCTCGTCTGATAACTTTGAGACACTGCATATCGCGACAGTAGAAAATCGTGATGCCGATGGCCTTCAAGTTGGAGAGCTTGAGGTGCGATTTGAATACGTCAACGCGATAGAAGTGAAACATTTTATCGATAGCAAGGAGAAATTCGATATGGTAGAATCCCCGACCTTTTTTGAAGCTTACAGACACGTTCTAAAAGCCCTTCAGAAACTCGACCATGACAGCTTGCCGTTTCAACAACATATCGTTCACTGCAACAAAGATGTAAGAGCACCAGCGTATCTTGCACAAGGTGATGAAAATGGAATGGAACCAGTTTACGACCTTACTGTAATTTCAAGTTCCACGTTTGTTGACGCAAAGTTTGCTTTGGGACAAGAATCTGTCAGGTGAGCTTGATTGTATTTTTTGGGTAAAATGTATCTGACTTAAACTAAAATGTTAAAGAAATGAGCAGCATTTGAGACAAAGTTAAGATCTTGCTTGTGTTAAATCTTTGAAATTCCCAGTTTGTAGATAACAACGAATGAATTATTTCTTCGGCAAATTAGAAGTCTTTTTTGTTTAAAGTTAAAACTCTGGTCTCACAAGTTGATTGGATTATTGGCCTCCAAAAGATATCGAGGCTTTCTGAGATCTGTTGGATGTATTGTATTATTTTACCTTGTAAGTTGTTAGATTTTTTCATTATGTTTTATTATTTTGGCTCATGAATGAAAAAGGTCTCTACAGCTGCTTTTCCCTAGTTACTGCAGACCATCAAAGCTAGATGCAATTAACTAGTGGCGATTGAAAGAGAAAGGAAAACTAGAGTGCTCGGACTAGAGTTAGTCCACGTGGGAAGCCCAGGATTCGAATTTGGGTCCGTAAGTGAGGGAGTCGTGAATGATGACCCCCATGCTAATCCTACTCTGACTTAACACTGTCATTGTAAATCATGCTGTAACAACTTTTATTATATGGCAGGCTCGCTGAGCGGGCAAGATGAAGCGAATTCTGGGTTCTGATTGGTTACACGAGCGGGAAAGATAGGCCCATCTTGCCCGCACGGGATTTTCAGTAGTAAAGTGAAATTCTTTGGCCATATAATAAATCCTTTATTGAACAAGCTTGTTCGGTCAAGATAGCTGGATATTGGCCTCGTTCTTTTTTTTTTTCGCATTTTCATAGACCTCGACTTCGTCTCGGTCCATAATAACGCAAAAAAGAACTTCGCCAATATCCAGCCATCTTGACCGAACAAGCTTGTTCAATAACTCATATATATTGGTACATTTTTCCAGGGATTCGGACCAAAAGGGAGACGTTAAGCAGGTTCCTGTTCTTTCCCTTAACAAGTGGCCCTGTGCACAAGCCTTGGATCTGAACGAATCGCAGCTTCAAGCTTTACAACTTGCATTAACTAAAGAGTTTGCCATTATTCAGGGTCCTCCGGGTACTGGTAAAACATACGTAGGCCAAAAGATAGCCCGTGCGTTGTTGCACAACAGAAGCGCTTGGGAAGGAGAAAAAAGATCACCAATACTAATGGTTTCCTACACCAACCACGCTCTTGATCAGTTTGTCGAGGGATTGCTAGACATTCCGGGTAAGAAAGTCCTCCAAAATAAACACTTAAGAACTTAATTTGAAGCATAAAATCCGGCTTAAAATGACTTCAGTAAAGTTAAGAAATACATATTGAAAGTCCGTTAGTTAGGGAAAAACGCACGTTTGTCACAAGTACACAGTCAGAATGCAAATTTGCATCAGTCCGATAGAGGAGTGATACTGACTCACTTTATACTGAAAAGCTAGAGTCGCCTTATTGAGCGCAATAAGGATGGCTCTTATTATTTGTAAGTTCCTGCTGGATCTAAGATTAAACCTTTTGATTCGACTTGTGTGCCTGTAAGATAGACTGTAGTTTTAGATGATCATGCTTAGTAGCCAAGCCTACCTGCGTGGTTCTTGTCGCATTCTCTATCCCAGAAGGCTAAGTGCGCGTATACATGCTAACTCTTGGCGTGTGGCCATCTTGTTAGTAAGCTTTATTTTGCTGTGCCAAGTAATAAGTTTGTCAGTTAACTACACCTTTATGCATGCGAGTAATAATTTTGTTAAACTATTGTAAGAGAGTTTAAAAGTCATACTAATTTGATTATTTTCAAAGGTGGCAAGTTCAGTTTTAGTTGGCTTAGTAAACTTCTCTAATTGTGTATAAATGTATTCATATTTTGTAAAATTAATAAATAGTAGGAACAAAGACTAGTTTATAGAAATTGCTTTTAATAAGTCGCGAGAGGAGATCATTCTAACCACATACACCGCGGGTTTTGTGTTGTTTATATTCTCTTAATATTTTTAATGTCATTTGTTTGATAGGCAGAGTATAGATTCACATTCAAGTGAAGTTAAATTGTAATTATGTTTTTTTAATTATTTGTCATACGACGGGTATGGTGTATATTCTCTTAAAAATTTTTTGTCGATGTATAGCTAAGCCAATACTTTTACAAGCATAATTGCTTACAGTGCCAGCCTTTACCTCCTGTTTCTGTAGTGTTGAAGGAAAAAAGGGTCTTTCACAGGTAGTCCCTTGGACGGGACACTAACCCATCACAGGTTAGCTCCCATCAGACGCTGTAACTTGTTTTACCGACCTCGTAGAGATGAAAAATTAAGTCAGCTTTGGCGTTAATGACCGCCATCTTTGTTGACAACACGAGATCACAACGCAAATCTCCCAAATAGACAGAAAAACATAGGAATACATAGGAGGCCCTATAAAACCGATCAGGAACAAACTTTTCTATAGGTACTAACACGGCACTTTCAGTTTCGAATATTTCAGTAGTCTAATACCTATATCGTCTTTTCAGATATTGTGCGTGTGGGAGGCCGTTGCAAAAACAACAAGGTTCAAGAGATCTCTTTGAAAAACATACGAACGCAGAAACGTCTACAAAAGAATGTCTCTCGGACATTGACGACACTTTCGCGGGCACGTAGCAAATTGATGGGGAAACTACGTGATTTGAAACAATCAAAGGGGCTTGAAGAAGCTGCGCATTTGTTAAGAATTAGCCGAAGATGTATTTTTCCACTTCGACTCTTAAGGGAGTTTATAAGTTCTACGCACATTGGCTTCTTTGAAGGTAATAGACAGCTTAAAAGAGATGAAATGCTTCTTCAATGGCTTAAAATCGAGAAAGTTCAAAAGAATGGTCGTGAAAGGCAACAGAAGAACAAATACGAATCCGAAGACTTCCAGCGACAGTTCTCAGTTCGAGCTTTTGCTGACGACGATTATGAGTCAAATGAAGATGGAGAAGAACGCGTAACAACAATCTGCACTTTGAATGAGGCAAAGAGTCCCTATCACTTAAAATGTCGTTTGGTAGATCCAGCAACAGCAGATAGGGCATTCGAGAGAAGGATTCACAGGATTGGTAGATGTACATTCCGAGAACGCTGGATGTTGTATCGCTTATGGCGGGAAAGGTTGGAAAATCACTGTCGTAAACAACTTCAAGATAACCAAGAGCAATATGAAGAGATCCTTGCAGAGTTGCAGGAAGTACAGGAAAAGGAAGACGAACACATTCTTTCAAAATCGAAAGTGATTGCTATGACAACAACTTGTGCTGCAAGATACTCATCCATTCTGCAAAGAATTTCTCCAAAGATCATCGTTGCAGAGGAGGCCGCTGAAGTACTGGAAGCCCACATTGTCACGGCATTAAACCCCGGATGTCAGCAGTTGATTCTTATTGGTGATCACGAGCAACTTAGACCAAACCCAAACGTCTATGACCTTGCTAAACGATTCAAATTAGATGTCTCACTTTTTGAAAGAATGGTGCGTGTTGGTTTAAGTAGCGTGCGTTTGTCTGTACAGCATCGAATGAGGCCTGAGATATCTGCGTTACTAAGGCACATTTACACAGACTTGGAAGACCACGAGACGGTTACATGTTATGAAAACGTTGTAGGTGTACAGAAAAACCTGTTTTTCTTAAACCACCAAGAACCAGAGCAGGAAAATGGATATTCTCACAGCTATTTTAACAAGCACGAGGCACAGTTTCTTGTTGCCCTGTGTCGCTACCTTCTCCAGCAAGGGTACGAACCCAGTAGAATGACAATGTTGACCACTTACACAGGACAAATGTTTCTCATACGAGAATATGTTAGAAGTCTGCAAAATGACCAAATGGACTCAGTGAGATTAACAACAGTTGACAACTTTCAGGGGGAGGAAAACGACATCGTTTTGCTCTCTCTTGTTCGCAGTAACCTTGATAAGCCAGGCTTCATCAAGGTATCCAACCGTGCATGTGTAGCTTTATCTCGTGCCAAATTTGGTTTCTACTGCATTGGAAACTTTGATCTTCTTTCGAAACACAGTAAAGTATGGGGCAAGATTGTTAAGGATCTTCAAAGGAACGATTTTATTGGTGAAAGCCTGCCTCTCGTTTGTCCACGGCATAATGACAATGTAACTAAAGTTAAATGTTCCGAGGATTTCGAATTGAAAGTGAATTTTGGTGGATGTCAGAACCCATGCTTGGCACGTCTTCCATGTGGTCACGTATGTACCAAGAACTGTCACTCCGAGGATCGTTACCATCGGCTGTTTAAGTGCAAAAAAGACTGCACCAAAAGTATCAAAGGATGTTCTTTCCGCCATCCTTGCCCAAAGATGTGTTTTGAAGAGTGTCCAGAGAGGTGCGTTGTGTTAGTTAAGAAGACACTTCCTTGCCATCACGTGCAGGAGGTAAGATGCTGGCCGGACGAGAATTATGCTAAATGCAAAGCTCGTTGTGAAAAGATTTTAGCCTGTGGCCATCAATGCCAAAATTACTGTGGGAATTCTTGCACCACAGAGTGCAAGGAGCTTGTGAAGAGAAGAGATTGGACTTGTGGCCACGAAGTCACTGCTGCCTGTTCAGCCACCCAAGAAAATTGTAAAGTCCCGTGTGGTGCTACATTGGAGTGCGGACACGTTTGTTCAGGCAAATGTGGAGAGTGCCGACAAGGACGTATACATATGCCTTGTAAACACATTTGTGGCAGAACTCTTGTTTGCTCTCATGTTTGCAAGGAACGTTGCTCAGGACCATGTCCGCCCTGTTCACAAGCTTGTGAAAACAGTTGCTTCCATAGCAACTGCAAAATGGCATGTGGTCTAATCTGTGTGCCTTGTAAGGAGAAGTGTCACTGGAAGTGCAAGCACATCTCTTGTGATAAGCTCTGTAGTGATCCATGCGAGAGGGAGCCCTGCAACCTGCCCTGTGACAGTGTTTTAAAATGTAAGCATCGCTGTCGTGGTCTTTGCGCAGAGAAATGCGTTTGCGTACGCTGTGATACAAACGGAAGTGATGAACCTATCACTAGCATCTTTCTTGGTGGAGAAGATGATGAAGATGCGCGATTCATCCGGCTAGAAGACTGCAAGCATATTTTTGCTGTTTCTGACATGGACAAGTACATGAAGATGGAAACCGATGAGCAAATCCAACTCAAGGGTTGTCCGAAATGCAAAACACCGATACGCCACAGTTTTCGTTACGGGAACGCAATCAAACGAACGTTGCGGGAAATTGCCGAAGTAAAAGAAAAATTACGAGGCAATAAGGAAGAGTGTAAGTACAGGCAAAATATTTTGCTCCAGAAAGTTACCGAGTTGCAGGAAAAATTTCCTGACAGTAATTCTAAGATTGGAGGTCAACATAACTGGGGTTATTTCAAGAAAAAAGTCCAAACATCGTCAGACGTTTGTTCTCTGGTGACTGTTGAGAATCGGTTGGTGTTGGTAGAGGCTTGTTGTGATTTAATTTACAGAGTAATAAATGAAGTGCTCTGCAAAGGGGTTACTGATCCTGAAAGAAACATTCGTGTTGATTGTTCGTTCGTTGTGTCAGAGCTGCAGTACCTGATAAAGAGGACCAAGACTGCAACTCAGAGGGAAATCAATGATATTAACACAGAAGTTTCTCGTCTCTTGCTTTTTGTTGAACTGTGTAGGCTCCAAATGGATGCAAAATGTTACAAGGTAGGAAAGATACACTAAATAGGTCGATCTACAAGTGTTGAGGAATTAAATAACAATATTTTTAAAGAGAATATTAATATTTCCTGAACTAGACAAAGGCGTTTTTCCTGGCGTGAAGTGTTATCTGATTGCTATCAAAATCGTTTAAAGCCTACTGGGTTATAGAACCGTTGCTTATTTCCAGTTTCTGTAATGTTATGTGGATGAGAGTCTTTGACTCCTCCTGGACGGGACATAGAGATTATTACATGTTAATAGCTTCATGATCTCGTTTTTATTCACGAGTTTTTTGTATCATATCACGAACAAGCGAGTGATATGATACAAAAAAACGAGTAAATAAAAACGATATCATGAAGCTATTAACATTTTATTATTTGTTTTTTACACGATTAGGGTAGATGCAACAACATACAAACACGCAAGAAGCTAACAACCGCGACGAAGCCATGTTTTTAACTTTAAAACTTGTTTGAAAAAAAGGCGGGAGGCGTACGTCGTCAAACTCGTACAAGCTAAGTGATTGGCTGAAAGTATTTCTATAGGATCACTTCACTGGACCATTTTACCATGAAGAGATATCGCGTATTTCACTACTATGATTTTTCGTCACTCCTTTATCACATAGATATTTACCCTAAATGTGTAATAAACTAATTTATCGAAGAATTACTCATGTTGAAGCTGGAACTCGTTTTATCTGCCTCGTAAGAATGGAAAGTTGAATCGGTTTTGGTAGAAAATGAATAAATAAAGACTTTTTAATGGCTATCACATTTACTGATAGACCCAGTACTTGCGGGCGAAATTTGTGTGAAAAAAAATTTGCCTAAGTTAAGAAGTGCAATTGGTAGGAGGCAAACTAGCTGGCTATTTTCAAAGAGTGGTGGATTTGTTCCTTGGATCACCCGAGGACAAATCCATTCAGTTGCCCGAGTCCGGGATTTGAACCCGGGTAACCTGCATGCAAACCCAGCGACTCTAACACTGAGCAATGTTGCCTCTCCAAACAAATGCAAAGAGAAGAAGGTCAAATCTCTAAAAATCCGGGGATCGCACCCGGGACCTAATGGCTTGAAGGTAGAATTCTTACCCATTGGCGCCAATTAAACCACCTAGAAATATTGCCACCTAGTTTAATGCATCATGGAAAGCTTCAAACAAAGCGACTCTTTACAAGAGCTTACCTAACATTTAAAAATGGAGGATTTCAACCATACAATATCCTCTCAAACTCTCCACAAAAAACTCTTCATAATGTAAACAGTTGCTGGAAGCATGTTGTTCGATATTGTTCTGCAGTTACAAGTTCCTTTGCTTTGTTTTTTGGAACACGTTTTCTTAGCAGTTTGTGTGTTGAATAATTTTTAAACGAGTAGGAAAACGGGTTCTTTGATCAACTCTATATGATTATCACCGTATGTGGTCTACATACGAGAGATCAAGAAAGTTTTACTACTAGAACAGAAAAGATTGTTTTACTGCAAGTGTCGTTTATCCTTACATTTTCCGCCCTTTGTACGTTGGCACCACTTTAGCTTAATGATTCTACGATGTTATTTTTTGTTTCGACTTTGTCTATTCTTAATAATTGCAAAACAGAAATTATTAATACTGTACAAACAAATAATAAACTCTTGGATTTATTAAGAGAAATCTGCACATTTGTCCTGAGAAGGTGAAGAAACAAGCATATACTACTTTGGTC
>JAOEHV020179761.1:0-13586 GCA_025447995.2 Isaurus tuberculatus | reverse complement strand
ACAACGACCACGAGGAACAAAGCTCACAATGCGCATGCGCTGTCTTCTCGCTATAAGGTCAAAGTCCAGCGAAAAAATCCATCTTTCCTGACCCAAAATTTTCCTAAGCTTCACGATATAAACGTGCACCGGAAACGCGCCCAGACCCGCTCGGCTGTTCCTGACACAGGAGGCCCATCGAGATTAGTTTTGCTGCTCACTTCGTTCGCAGCAACAAAACAATTTAAAGCACACTTAACTTTTTTCTGCTTCATTAGGATGCAACTTTAGGTGGTGCATGAACAAAGATAGATAAGCTCTGAGCTTTAAACTTGAAAAAAGGGTTAAACGATTAAAATGATAGGGCTTTATTATAATAACTACAATTTCCACAAATTTGATTGTCCCATTCTAAACTCTATTTTTCCCTTATCGCCTTGGAAAACTGTCCGATAACAAAACTCTGTTATCGGCTACCTGTTATCGGACAGTTGAATGAACTAATCACAATCTGGTTGTCAGGATTTCTGACCAATCAGCAACAAGTAAACAATACTGAGAGTAGGAACAACTTACCGGTTTTGGTTGTTCTGTAAAGTTATGAACATTAATAAAATGAGTTTTTATCTGCAAAAAGTTTGTCTTTCAGATAAGTTTTCGGAAATTGGTGCTCGTCCAATTCTGTCTGTTATCATTACTTGTGAAAACTGGTAATAGGACTTCGTGTTCGTCCAATTCTGTCTATTATCATTACTTGTGATTAAACAAATTGGATTCGCGCTTCGCGCTCATCCAATTTTGTTAATCACGCTTAATGATAACAGACCAAATTGGACTCCACTCAGTCCTATTACCATTACTTAGAGTCTATGCACACAGTTTCCAATACGTTATCGGCGTTTTTAAAGTCTCATTGAGAAATGATTGGTGGCAAAACTTCTAAAAAGCCATGCATTCTTTGTAAAACTTCCATTATACATCATAGAAACGGTAACAAACATCTAAGGCACAAATTATCAGAAAAGCTATAATTTTTAAAGCACCTTTAAAATTCATAATTTTTTTTTAGTGCCTTTGATTGCTAATGAGGAAAAAGTATTAACCAAGTTTCGCCTTTGGCGACAAAACGTCTTTAAACTATGAAAACAAGTCAAATTTATAAACGTTCATATTATGACGTGTGACAAGACAGTATCCTATCCACTGTATAACTATTTATAGCAATTAACTTATGAATTTGTGTTTCTATGATTTAATATATAATCAACGACGGCTTATTGCTTGCTTGCACTAAGTCCCACGAGGATACAACATAATGGCAGATGGAGGTCAAATAATGAGATTCAAACTAGATTCTAATGAGATTCTTTTGTATAACTGACCTCCATGTGCGCTGAACTGAAACCTTATGAAACCCACCAATAGAGATCAAGATTGAGTAGTCAAATTATTTTAGAGAATCTCTGGTAATAAACAAAAGAACAACGAAACTTTTTTGATGAATAATGTTTTAACTTAATCAAAGTAAAACAATGAATGAGGAAGACAAACAGTCCTCACATAATCGAGTGGATGTCATGTGATACTTGTTAAATTGATGCTTTCAATTATTTTTTTTTTTCATAATTCGTTTATCCTGAATTTTCGTTTCAATTAAAAGCTACAAATGGTCGTTATAAACGCGTCCGAAAACCACGAATTTGACACTATATAGGGTTGTTTGTTTATATTTGGGCATCATCCCACGGACACTTTTTACCACCTGATAGATAGCGAGTACGGTAGCAAATCAGATTACAGCATTCGCGATAGATAGCGATTACAATTCTGGTAAATACAGATGATGATTTACCTTTAGATTATTTCATTACTATGATTCTAAAACGTGAGCATAAAAGTTGTTTTAATTTGTCATGTTTTTAGAGATTTGTCCTCTAATGGCTTGGAGGAGATACCAAAGTTTGTACACAAGTACCCCAACATCAGGGATCTGTAAGCCTTAATCAAGTCTCTTTATGTATATGTATCCGAGACTACGTAAAAACCTTATTATTTTTAACAGTATTGGTGTTAAAATTGGTATAAGTATTAATATTAGTATAATTATTAGCATTAGCGTTAGTATTACCATTAGTATAAGTATTAGTTTAAGTGTTAGTACAAGTATTAGTATTAGTATTATTATCAGCTGAAATGTTAGTGTTATTGTAGTATAAGTGTTAGTGTTAGAGTGCTACTTTTAGTGTTCAAGTGATAGTGTTAGTGTAAGTGTAAGTTTTAGAGTTAGCGTTAATAATAATAATAATAATAATAATAATAATAACAATAATAATAATAATTATAATAACAATAACAATAACAACAACAATAATAATAATAAAAGCTTATACCACGCCTATACATAGTGTCCTAAGCGCCTTACAATTGTAAAAATATAAATATATAAAAATAAAAAAATATTTACATACACAACATAGCCTAGGGTAGATAAACCAAAACAATAATAGTAATCAATTATAAAAAACAAACTAAAGTTCATATGCTACAGTAATTTGAATAGATACGTTTTTAGTTTAGATTTAAACGAGGTAATACTGTCAGCTGATCTAATATTAAAAGATAAAGAGTTCCAGAGGATTGGTGCGTGAACTGAATAAGATCGGTAGCCATAAGTTTTAACAAAATGAATTGGCTACTGATGCATGGTACTGGCCAGGAACAAGCTTTGTAAAACAACCACTTGATTTATGACGTCATTACTTGAGACACCATTATCACACCAACCGAGTGTATAATTAATGTAACAGTATTGAAACTGTAGATAGAGAACAAGTGTCACTATTTATTTCATTTAGGGTTAAAATGTTATTTCATTTAGGGTGAGTCATTTATTTCATTTAGCGTTGATTTTTATTTCATTTAGGGTTGGTATTTCATTTATCGTTGATTTGTATTTCATTTAGGGTGGGTATGTCATTTAGCGTTGTTATTTCATTTAGCGGTGATACAATCTTGGTAGTGTTTTATGTCAGAACGTCCCTAATTTTCACATATTCCTCAGATGATTAAAGCCAGATTTTACGATGGCATTTATTTGTCGTAACATGTTCATAGTAGGGTCAAAGATAATACCAATATTCTTTACATGTGAGGATGGGTGAATGACACCAGATCCAAGTTGAATAGGATTGAGTTGAAGACATGGACGGAATTTTGAGTGGAAGTATAGAACTTCTGTCTTGTCAGTATTTAGTTTGAGCTTATTCAAAGTCATCCATGTACATGTATGGATGTCCGAAACACACATCTCTATTCGTCTCGTTGCTGCAGTTAATTCCGTTTTGCTATCAAAGAAAAATGAAGTATACAGTTGTTGGTCGTCTGCATAAAGGTGGAAGGACAATCCATGCATGCGGGTGATATCTCCAACCCGAAATGTGTAAAGAACATATAAGAGGGGTCCTAAAACAGACCCCTGGGGTACACCACAAGTCAGTTCATGTAGGCTGGAGGAGGTTCCGTTAATACTGATAAACTGAGTGCGATCCTTGAGATACGAGTGGAACTATGCAAGTGCTGAGCCCCTGATACCGAAGCGGGAGTGCAGCCTTTTTAATATAATGGAATGGTCCACGGTATCAAAGGCAGCAGACATGTCAAGTAATAGAAGTAAAACACAGCAATTTTCACAAATCAAGCGAAGAATATCATTCTGTACACGAACAAGGGCCGTTTCACAACTTTCGTGTTCCTTATATGTTGACTGTAAACACTCTTGGAGGCCATTCTCATTTAAATGATGAAGGACGCGCACGTACACAACTTTCTCAATTGATTTCGAAATAAAATGTAAGTTTGGCACAGGACGAAAGTTAGGGTATAGTTCGTGACTCAACAAAGGTTTCTTTAGTAAAGGAGATAATACAGCTTTTTTCAATGATGTTGGTACATTACTGGATGCAAATGACAGGTTGATGATTCGAATGATGACTGGAAGTAGGTCGTCTAAGCACGGAACTAATAAACTGGCCGGAATTGGATCAAGACAGCACTCTTACGAATAAATCCGTGTACTTCTGTTTCGATAGTTGGAATTAAGCAATCCAGAGCAGTGTTGAACCGTGGGCTGTCCAGTTGTTGGGTGGACAATACACAGTCATCACCAGAGAATGATGGAAGCAGCGTCCGTATTTTAGCGATCTTGTTCACAATGAAATCCGAAAAGTTATTGCACAGCTCTAAAGTAGAGTCACATTACGGATATTGCCTCTCAGTTTTACGTTACAGTAGCCGATCAACGATGTTGAATAATGCTTTCTGGTCTGAGGCTTTCTCTGAAATGATACAAGAGTAATATCTCATTTTTGCTTGCTTCACCATCATCCTAACAAGTTCGCATTGATCTTCAATTAACTTGCGATCGATGTGAAGCGACATCTCTCTAGTCTTCTCAGATGCAATCTCCATCAAGTACCAAGGGGCAGACGGACGTGACGTCATCACTCGCGTCCGGAGGAGTGCGTGGGTGTCGACCAATTGGGACAACTGTCAATGATACTGATCGCACAGATCACCAACAGAGTCAGCGGGTGACAGGAATAATTTGGAGGACGTGAAGTCAAAAGGAAACACCTCCATATCCACAAAGCAAAGTTTACGGTACGCCATTTCAATTGTCACTGGGCGTGGTCTGTCAAGGTTCAGTTTACAGTTCACAAAATAGTGGTTGGAAAGGCATGGATCGTAAACATTGTAATCAGCAATAATGTTTTCATCTTTCCTAGTTATAACGAGATCGAGGGTATGGTTGTTTCTGTGACTCAAGTTATGTAAATCAAGCAGTTTCAAAAACCGTGCAGCCTGGGGATGTTTCTCTGGCTCGTCCACATGGACGTTAAAGTCACCGAGTAATAGTAATTTCCCCGAGGAGACCGTCAAATGAACAAGCAACTGAGAGTCTCCTCAAAAAAAGTTGACACACTCACGTTTATCATCGGGTGGAGTCTATAAATAACAATGACTCTTAACAGAATACTTTGATGACTGTAGTAAGACCTCCATTGACTCAAGTGAAGTGAAGTTTGAGTTTTGTTGTTTTCGAATGCTGAACCTCTTGTTGTAAACAGGTCCTACGCCACCACCTCGTCTGCCAATCCTAGGTACTTGATAAAATCTGTAGCCCCGTGGGCAGCTTTCGCCAGTGGTTTTCATCGAATCCGATTTCGTCCATGTTTCCGTGAGTGCCATCAAGTCAAGCTTTTGATCAACAAAAAGGTCTTTCACAAACAACGCCTTGTTGCTTACTGATCTTGCATTAAATAATCCCAGATGTAATGACTCCGCCGTTTGCGTTCTTGAGGGGTTCTTGCACTACCTTGTGATAGTGTTAGTGTTAGCGTTAGTGTTAGAAGTGTAAGTGTAAATCAAACGTTCATAAAAAAATCTTCTATTGTACCGTCAACCTGTCAATGAAAAAAGACACGAGATTATTGCCTTCAAGAAAAGTCAAAACATAATGCTTGTGAGATGCGACTGAAACGAAAATCACAAGTTTAGTGTTAGTGTTAGCGTTAGTGTTAGCGTTAGGGTCAGCGTTAGTGTTAGTGTTGGCGTTAGTGTTAGTCTTAGTGTTAGCGTTAGTCTTACTGATGCAAAAATTGTGAAGCAGCCGAATGCATCAACATCAAGGCAATTAATCAATTCCTTTACAAATATATTTTTTGCAGATCCCTTGCAAATAACAGTAATTTGAAACGTGGAGTTTTCTTTGACGTATTAGAGAGTCTCAAGCATATCAGAACACTGTAAGTATGTTAAACAACAAAAATCAAACGTTCATACAAAAAATCTTTAGTGTACAGTCAAACTGTCAATGAAAAAAGACACGATATATTTGCCTTAAAGAAAGGTTAAACGTTATGTTTGAGAGATGCGACTGAAACGAAAATCACAAGTTAAGATAAAACCACACTTTAGAATATTTTCGGACTTAGAAGATTTGACAGTTTACTTACTAGGTTTGTGTAATAAACTTTCTTGATTTTCGTTTATGAGAAGTAAACTAAAAATCGAGATCAATGCGCATGATTTAATGGCGATAAATAGGAAAAAGGAAAAACACCCATTTTAAATTTCACCGTGGCCTCGAAAGAAATCATGGCGTTAGTTAACTCTACTTTTAAGAAGAACATTTTGTGCTTTTATCTAACTTCAGCAGTCGTTGGAAGTCGATTACTCCATAATATGTATCGCCAAAATAACGAGACCTTAGAATAATATGTGAATTTCTGAAATTTAATTTTTGAAAAATCTACTCTTATATTAAAAGAACATTCACAATGAATTACTAACTAAACCTTAAAAATCATTTAGGGATATTTCACACACCAGTATAAAGATCAATTCATCCGAACAATTCTGGGAGTTTTTGCCAAGGAACTTATCTGAAAATAACATTGTATCAGATCTGGAGAGAATCGTTGTTACACAAACAGACCTTGCTGGTCCTAATTTCTGGCAGGATTTGATTGCCTTTGTTCCTAACTTACGACAACTGATAGGAGTAGAGTGGTCAAGGGGTTGTGATCAGTGCAATATTAGCAAGATGGATGAATATCGAAAGTTACAGGACCCTCAACACCACAACAGAACTCTCAAAAGATGGGACAAATATACCACGCTGAAAATCGAAAACCTTCATTCATCAAAAGTGAGAATGTTTTATAAAAAAGAAAGTACAGACGATAACAATTCAGACAATATTTGCCGCATTAAGATACCCAACCATTTCCTTTCTTTCAATTTAGAATGGGAGAGTTTCTATCAATCACCAAGATATTTCCTCAGTCCTGGCTACATGCTTGAGTGTTTCTGCAGTACAACCAATTGCGTCACTAAAGAAAGATTTCAACACCTGCCAGAATTTCTCGGACTTCTCCGTCATCTCTTTAACTGCCTTTATTTTATAGGTTCTGTGGGAATAATTCTGAACTTGATAATCATTGTTGTGGTTTCTGCGTCTGAAACTCTACGTAAATCACCTACAATGATCTTGATTTTAAATTTAGCAGTCTGTGACCTGCTTATGAGTGTTTATTGTATACTGACCGCTCACTACAATGGACTTTTGACCAATCAGAACCGTGAGTTTCAAATTAGTCTTATTTACTATAAGTACGATGTTCCCATCGACACGTTCGAGGAACTTTGTCGCTCAAAGCTTTTTATGTTCACAGTGGCACAAAACGTATCTGTGATAAATTCTTTATTAGTAACTTTGGAAAAGTACCTCGTAATTGTGTACTCTATGAATCCTGGCAGAAGAATGACAAAAAAAATGTGTTTAATCTCTCTGTGTTTTGCTTGGGTAATATCCGTTGCTTACAGTGTTGACGCTGTGTACTACTTAAGTAAAGAGGATGCAGAAGATAACAACAGAAAATTCAATCATTTTTACTGCTCAGCATCTGGCCGTCGTATTTTTCAAGTTTCACTTATTCAAGGGAAAAAAATATTAAATGTATGGATGCCTTCATCTTTTTTTCTTGGAGCTTTATATGGTTTCCTTTTCCTCTGCACAATACCGCTCTACATCCACATTTATATTGTGGTCAAGAAATCCAGCACACAATTAGGAGTGAAGCGAGAAGGTGTTCTTGCAAGAAAGTTGGCTCTCCTCGTATTTACCAACTTCATCTTTAGTGTTGTTCCTCTTTCTCTAGCTCCAATTTTAAGTGGTAAGAGCTTGCTACGGCTAGACTTTTTTGATTTCCTGACCAGAACACCCAGTTCCTTTCAAGCTTACTTAATCGGTTTTGTTTGGCTACCAGTGTTCCTTTTGTCTATGAACTGTTGTCTAAACCCAATCATATTTGCCTTCAGACATCAACTATTTCAAAGTAAGGTTCGGCATTTTGTTGTTAATGTTATGGAGAAATTTAGAAACAAAAACATAATAAATCATCAAAATAATCCTAGTTCTCAAAGTCGCATTAAAGAAGAAGGGAAAGTAAAAAATACAAAACTCTAATTTTTTTGTTTGGTATGTGAATATTTAACCAATCTCTGACAGCTCTTGTAACTTTATACAAAGGAAATTATAAAATTAGAAATATTGTCCCGCGTGAGCACAAAGTTTCGACTGCTAACTAGCTGCGAGTCTTTATCAGGCGATGGAGTAGACTGTGAGATTGGCTTGTTATATTATCTTTCGTTTTCTGATCAGTGTTGTGATTGGTTGACCTAAACGTTCTGTGATTGACTGGCCTGCGCGTTTTGTGGTTGATTCGATCTCTGCTGTGTTTTCGAACGGTTTGCGACCAAACACAAAGAATTTCGACTGCGCCATCCCTGTTGATGTTGGTTGGGTGGTACCCTGTGGGTATACCAATGAGAATCCATGTCTAAACACTTGATTCTTTCTCAGTCCGGGGGGAATGCCTCTTGCCGGTCTTGTTGGCATGCTCGAACACTGAAGACGTTTGAGGGCGGGGCAGGCAGAAATCTCTTCCTCGTGTTCCTTTTCGAAATTATAGTCAACAAAAGTCTAATAGTATATGAATGAACATACAGTTCTACTTATGGAGACAATTACTAACTAAAGGTCTTTGCGACTTTCTTTATTTCTTGTACCGTTAGTACAGATATTTCAAGAGTGTTAACTAGCTGTGGAATTTATATTATCAATGTAGCATGTGATGACAAATAAAGTGTGTATTGAAAGACTTGTTATGAGATTTATAATAAAAATATCATAAAATCCTCATAATTCGCCAAGATTAAAATATATAAAAATCAGGTAAAACTGTTAAAAAATCAAGTAAAACTGTTAAACAATTTTAACAGTTTTACCTGATTTTATAAATCATAAAATATTGTGATTGAGTTTGTTAACGAGATAATTAGAAAGACATCGTTCAAACGATGCAACTTAATCACAATTTGGAATTGTCTATCGCATTTATTATTAAATATCAACAAAGATTGTTTCTTAACGTCATGATTATAACAATGAAAATATTAAAGTGATAGTGACTTTTTGGCAATGAAAATAATAAAGACGATGACTATACGATAATGATAGACAATGACTGTTTGACAATGATAGTAATTATGACTGTTTAACAGTAACAGTAACAGTGACTGTGTGAGAGTGATAATGAGAAAGACTGTATGACAGTAACAGTATCAGTGACTGTGAGAGAGTGAGAATAAGAAAAATTGCGTGACAGTAAAGTTGCAGTAATTAAACGACATGGGTAGTGACTGTGTGACAGTTATATTAACAGTAATTATGTGACAATGATATTAATATTTTCTATGTCAATGAATGTGTGACAGTGATAGAAAAAGTGACTTTTATAAGAGTTATAATAACAGTGACTGTGTGGCAGCGACAGTAAAAAAGACTAAATGATAGGGATAGTAACAATGATTATGTGACAGTGTTAGTAACAGTTTCTATATGAAATTTGAAAGTGATTTTGTAACAGTGTTAGTAACAGTTTCCATGTGAAATTTGACATTGATTAATGAGATATGTCCAGAAATGCACGCAAATGTCAAAATTACAAAATTTGCAAAATTTTTCAAGCCTCTGCAAAAAATGCAAAATTTGTCACAATTACAAAATTTGCAAAATTTTGGATATTCTGCAGAAACTGCGAAATATTCAAATTAGAATCTTCACAAAGGCCTGCTACAAAAATTGCAAAAAATGCAAAATTTGTCAAAATTACAAAATTTGCAAAATTTTCAAGCCCCTGCAAAAAATGCAAAATTTGTCAAAATTACAAAATTTTACATAAAATTTGAAGAGGAGCAAAAGATCACTTTATAAAAGAATACTTGGTGTTATATGCAGTTTTCACATTATTTCGCAAAACAAGTAGACTTCTCCCAGAGTCGCATAGTTAAAGTTCAATGAGAAACGAATAAAAACAATCAGAAAAGCAAAAGCCCTAGACAAGAAAAAATCAGACAAGAAAACCTAAAAACTTGTTTAAAATATTTTGTGTTTAATAACAGTCCACTCTTCCTTAAAAATTTTAAGTAACATTGTGAATCTTTCAAAGCTTTTTAGTACAAGGAAACATTATCCCAATAAGTGTCATTCTTGAAGCTTCATGTCTTATTATAAGGGTTCGCAAAATTCCTAAATTATATAATGGAATGTACCAAAGGCATCGTTCAGTAAACTGTCATAACAATACACAGCTCTCTCAATAAACAGTTGGAAGTTGCAACGGTTGACGCTGTGCATTAAGAATTTCAATAAACAATTACACACATTGCACAAGTGCATCGCTATTAATTTCTTCATTGATCGCTCAAACTTTCTAAAATACGACAAAAATTTTGATAAATTTCTCGATTTTCTAAAAGATTCAAAACAAGGTTTCTAGGCCTACTTTGTCTTGAAAAAATAAACCTTTTTTTTGTTCGAAAGATATTTGCTAGTTGATGACTTTAAGAGGCGTAACATGGCATTATTTTAATCTTTTGTGTAGGGGGAGAGGGTAGGGGCAGCAGAATCTATCCACGGTAAAGAGTAAGAAAGTGTTTCTCAGGCAAAATTTAAATGTTTATAGAATCTCTTATAAAAATTCGATATTAAAGTGGGGGGAGGGGGGAGGGAGAATGGGGTGAGAATAAAGCCGCTTTTTGCAACCCATCCCCTCCTCAATACAGTTCCAGCATATGAAATGCACTTTAATCTACAGCAGGAGCCCATGAATAGGAGCCTCCATCTCCCATACTAGCCCTTTGAGCCAACCTCTGCGCGTCTGGTTTTATTTTTAGAACGTTGCGTGTGGTCTAGATTCGGGCGACTTGTTCACAATGCCCAATTAGAATACAGTAAAGCTGGATTTTTGCGTGATATCTTGAAAGCTATGGTCGGTGGTTTTCCATACTCCAAAGCATTTTCCGCCCGGTTTTGAGATTGTGATCATTTTTTTTTTCTAGATTTGCTCAAAATGCGTGCATTAATACATAAAAATTTAGCTTGAAGACTTGAGAAGCATTTTATTTAAATACAGCACAATAACAATATATTCACCAACTTAACAATTTATTTGAATCCTCCACTTTAATTGCATTTTGTAAGCAAATACAAAGGAATAGAAATTATCAAGGAGCGACGAAGATCTTTTGACGCTCTTATTCATACTTAAAAACCAGAAAGAATGCTAAAGTCTTATGTGCTTTATTTTTTAAAAAATATAATTCTGCGACGAACTATTTTAACCCGCACGGCAGCCAAACATGCGACAACGGAGCAGATTCGTGTGTAATTTTCCTGCACATTCATGTTTAATAATACAAGCATTTACAGCCATAGGAATGTTCATTTTCGTTTCTCTTAGTACTTTAAAAATCATGTTAAACCTTGAAGCAAATAAAAACAGCATTACGAAAGTTTTGTCCGGTCGTTTGCGAGACAGAGCAGAGAGCGACTGTTTCGAGACAACTTGTAAGCAAAATCAGTTAAACTTCTTTAAAACGTGTATTTCGAAATTTCCTTTAACATTCTTTTTACTTTAATGTCCATAAATTTTGCACAGCTAGCTTAAATTTTGAGACATAATTTTCAATATTTTAATCTCGACTACGATATGCAAATAATAATTGAAATAATTTCAACCGTCTCGGTCTGCGAAAGATATTTTACATTCCATCTCTCCAGTTATGCATTAATCTTATTCTGTGCGAACCAATTTCTCTCGTTTGTAAAGATATAAATATAAGAGGATAAAAAGGAAACAAAAGAATCGGGACAACGCGCTCCCCGCCTTTAGCTTTGGCTTTGCCCGCAGTTTTATTTTGTATACTTGTATGCATACTTAACTGGAAACAGATGGGCGCGGTAAAAATGAGACTCTGTCTGAAAACGTAGTTCTAAAAATAGAACGAGACGCGCAAAGGTTGGCTCAAGCATATAGTGCAGATGGAGGCTCCTATTCATTCATGGGCTCCTGTCTACAGCAAAGAGTCAACATTGAAAAGAGCAGACCTGCCAAGGTCAGGTTTTAAAAATGTGTGGAGTTACCCCTGTTGAAGTTATTGTACGGTCCCCATTACCCTTGGCCTTTTAGGATGACCGTAGTCATTAGACCTTAGTAGTTTAATATGAAAATAAAACGATTGCAAAACATTCACTCAAGATGGCTGAAAGGAGAAATCATACAGTCGAAAGGGTATGATATGATTTCCTTTTCCAAGCTTTTGGGCTTTACAACCTTTTTGTTGCGAAAATGCGCGAGAATAACCTGTTTGTGCGTGGTGAATGTGAAAAACTCTCAAAAAGTGTGTCTCACGCACAATGCACGAAACTCGGAAGGTCTGAAAAAGCCTAATTGTATTGGTGGCAAAACAGAAAACAATTATAACTACTTGAAGAAACACCAAAAATAGGACACTGTAACACGGCATGTTTCTTGGATATTTTGTAATGAATATATAAAGACAGAGGAGAACTAATTCACTTACCTTGATCAGTCGTTCAGTGTTAAAGGTTTCCTGAAAAACTGTAGTTATACAATTTTTGGAAACGATAAACCCCAGTTCCTGTAAACACCGATTCAAAATTCCTTTTCCCATGTTTGAAGACGGTTATAACTTGAGTTTGAACATTATTACATCCGTTTTCATTTACACGTGCGTTCCCGCATTTTGTTTCCGACGACGTACTCGGTTTTTGGAAGACTTCAATCAAACTCTGACTCAGATTTTGTCGGCAGCTGCTTTAAAAGAAATGTTTTTGATTGACGCCCACAAAAATGAGTTTGGCAAGCAAAACAAAACGGGAAAACAGAATCCCACGGGACCAAATTGATTCAAAGCTCATTCCACACAGTGTGTAACTAGTGTTTGAATAACGTTAAAACGGACTCCGGAGAAAATTGACAGCCGTGATTTTTTTCACTGTTTCTATGACAACGGATACTGACATGTTATTGACAGTGTTTAAGAATTAGGACTGGTGATCAGTTCCAAAGATAAGTTGAGCTTTTTTCTATATAATTTAAGCCTCGTTTTTTCGACTATGACTTTTTTTCAGAAATTCATTGCTTAGCTGTCAACACTTAAGGCGGTATTGTAATGACAAGAAAAAAATTAAAAAATTAATGTCTGCTACGGGTGTAGAATTGGAGATTATTCTGACTATACGTTTCTGAAGAGTTGTGATGCGTCTGAGGTTAGAGTGGTAGGTTGATCCCCATACGCCAGCACAGTAAAATAAATAAGGATGTATCAAACTGTAATACAAAGTGAGTAAAGAAGACTGATTTAAGCAAAAACTTGACTTGGAAATTATACCAATATGGACTTTGACACTTTTCTTGCAACATTCTGAAGTTGAGTGGACCAAGAAAGATTTTCATCATTAATAACACCTAAAAATACAACTTCTTTGACACGATCAATCTTAGTATCGTTAATTGAAAAAGCAAAGTCAAGATTTTGTCTATTCTGTCTCGTTTTAAATATGATAAAATTAGATTTTTTGATCCCCCAAAAAGACATGATAGACCGATGGGTCTTTTTGGGGCCATCTGGCAGATGATGGGGTTTTCCATTTTTCTTTGGGTCTCGACGGGGAAAGT
>JAOEHV020179661.1:0-13589 GCA_025447995.2 Isaurus tuberculatus | reverse complement strand
ACTTTACTAATGTCAACCTGGTCTTTCCATTTCTGGATTCAGTTTTGTCACAGCTAATCGATTTAAGGTACCTATGGTCACGTGACCCTCAACTGCAAAGAGCCTATTTAAGTAGACTGTGAGCAGTCTCTTTCTTTTCCTCTTAATCAGTCGAAATTTAGAAGTTCGAGTAGCGAATACTATAAGCGAAAACCGTTTAGAAACTGCTGACCGGTTGTACTGTAGGCGGGAGGGAGAGAGGAAAGTAAGAAAAAATTTCCTCCCTCCCCCGCCAGCAGTACTACCGGTCAGCAGTTTCTAAATGGTTTTCGTTTACAGTACTCGCTACTCGAACTTCTAAATTTCGACTGATTATGAGGAATAGAAAGAGACTGCTCACAGTCTACAATTTAAGCAATTGCGAAATATCAGACTTTAAGGAGGTTCAAACCCCAGACCTCTAGGATAACGGTGCAGCCCTCTTATCGACCGAGTTATAATCAACACCTGTTGGGAACAGCTTAAATTTAATGGATCCGTAAAAGCCACTTAAAAGGGTGTTGCTCTATGTTAACCAATAAATGTTTTCATTTAATAATTGCACAGCATAAATTTTCCTTAAGAAATGTGTTTTAATCTAATGATTGAACAAATGATTCCGATTTGCTTCGCTTTTGTGTTGAACCAAAAAATTTGAGAATTAAAAAAATAACTTATATGTCAGTCAAGTTTCGCATCCATTGACGAATTGCTGTACATCTTATTGAATTGCTCCATCGCCTTAAATCTCAATGAAGAGTTGTTGTACAACTTGTTATTCTGTCGCGTGAATTTTAGTAAAAGTTCAATAGGAGTTATATTGTGGTTGATTATGTCTAAAAAATGTTTTTTTTTTGTTTTTACCTGAGTTCGTCGTTTCCTCAGTTCATCTGTTGCAAATAAACAAAAAATTTTAAAACTTGATTAAAGTATATATTTCTGACATTTATCTAATAAAATGAACCTGGGGCTAAAACCTCACTAGTGAATCTATGTACACCATTGAAGGCTTCCAATAATTTTTTTTTTTCTTGAAAGGGCATATGTCCGATAGCGGTGTGGTTGGCGTAGTTGGTAAGATCTATGCCTTCCAACCACAAGGTCCCAGGTTCGATTCCTCGGCTCTGCCGAAATTTGAACATTTGTGTGGCCTTCTTTTCCACCAAAGCTTACTCAGCTTTCCATCCTTACGAGGTCGGTAAATGAGTACCAGCTTCGGCTGGGAGCTAACCTGTGATGGATTAGTGTCCCGTCAAGGGGGAGTCAAGGTCTCTCATCCGCTTAACATTACGGAAACCGGAGATAAGCGCCAGCTCCAATGGGCCACTAGGCTCGTAAAAGGATTTAGCTTCTGACATATATCTAATAAAATGAACCTGGGGCTAAAACCTCACTAGTGAATCTATGTACACCATTGAAGGCTTCCAATACTTTTTTTTCTTGAAAGGGCATATGTCCGATCAGAATAAATAAAAACAAATTAATACTTTATTTAACGTCTTTACACGCAAGGAGTGGTTACCAAATCTCCCTAGGCAGAGGCTAATGTTTAAGCGGTCGACGGCACAGGTTTTGGCGTGAAAGTCGATTCTAAGGAGGGAGGAAAACTGGAGACCCTGGAGGAAAACCCTCGGAGTTAGATTGAGATTGACAAATCTCAGCCCATGTGCGAACCCCAGGATTCGAACTCGGGTCCGTTGTGGTGGGAGGCGTGGGTGATAATCGCTAGGCCAACCTGACTATAAACGTATTCTCCCTAGTGGCCCTCTAAAAACAAAAATAATAATAACAAACTACAGCAATCATATAATAAAAAGCCTCTGAACAAAACGTAATTATAATAGAAATCTTAAAAATTCTTAAACTCGGATACTGAGAGTGAGACATGTTAAAAACAAATGTGAATAAATTAGTAAAAAGGAGAAATCTATTTACAGTGATATTATATTAAACCCGCGGAAAATTAAAAAACTAGAATAACTTCTTAACCTTAAAATTGTCCACCGTATAGTTTGAGGTGATGTTGTTACTCCGTTGAGGTGGTGTTGTTAATCAGTTGAGGTGGTGTTAATCAGTTGAGGTGGTGTTGTTAATCAGTTGAGGTAGTGTTGTTAATCAGTTGAGGTGGTGTTGTTAATCAGTTGAGGTGGTGCTGTTACTCAGTTGAGGTGGTGTTGTTAATCAGTTGAGGTGGTCTTGTTAATCAGTTGAGGTGGTCTTGTTAATCAGTTGAGGTGGTATTGTTAATCAGCTGAGGTGGTGTTGTCAATCAGTCGAGTTTTAATCAAGGTAAAGAAGGTGGTTGGCTCTAAGTTATAACAGTACTGAATTATTTTATGGCGGAATAGAAGAATGTTATTCCTTCGGTTCTGGGTTTCGGTAAGCGGTATAACGTTTTTGTTCTTGTAGGAGAATTTTACTCTTCCCAACAATGAAATGATTTGAAATAATGAATATTGTCCGGACATAACGTCCGAACGCAGTTCTGTTGGCAATTTGACAAACTACGGCAGACCGATGTCCAATGAACGACTAATACTTTCAGCCTTGACAATTCTTCCCTCTGATCCACTCAGAGAAAAAAATATATCCTTTTAACAGCTGGAGAAATCGCGTTTGTCAGAGGCAAAGGCAAAAACATCACAAGGATGAATGTATAAACGAAGCAAGAAACAGAAAAAAATGAAAGCCAGTTGAGAAGGACCTAAATATCAAAAACACTCAAAGTTTACATACCGTCAGTAGGATAGGTTCCAGGATCTCTGTCCAGACCAAGGTATGAGATTAATGATTCTGGACTAGACAACGCACTGTCAGCACCAAAAACAATATCAGATTTGAGGTTGTTAAGGTGAGGAATGTAATTTCTAAAAGAACTAAACCTTTTACACTTAACAAATCTGAGAAAGAAACTTAAGAACAATGATTGAAAATCATTAAATAATAAACTCCAGCATATTAGCCTTGAAATATTTCAGTTATAATCGTTTGACTTTTTCTTTTCCTTTCTTTTGTGAGAAACTATTTATAATAAAAAAGTTAAAATACACACTGTCTGTCCAGATATCTAGCCTTTTTGGTTATTATTACTCGTGGTACCACGAGTCAACTTTTGGGTTCCATTTCTTTTTCTTTTTTCTTTTTTTTCATGTCGCGATTAGCGATTCGGTCCAGTGACTGCCATATTTGGGATTTGTCCCCGGTCGCACGCGGTTAATGGCTTGAAGGGTTAAAATAACTGAATGCAACGGCTCGTACCACGAGTAAAGGCTAAATGAGCCTCTTGTTGACAGTTAATTCTCATAGCTTTTCAGTTTACTAATTAGTTATGAGATGAGATCAGGAGGATACTGTTGGGAATCTATTCAAAAGTTGGCCCAGAATCGAGTACAGTGGAGACATGCTGTCGATGGCCTATGCTCCGCACCGCATTTTGAGTAAAAAAGTGTGGCCAAAACTTTGGTAAAGACGGTGACTCTCTTTGACCAAAATGAAAAGTCTTGTGAATCTAGAACCATTGTAATGAGAGGAGAAACTCTCTACAGATGACAAAACATACCTTTTTAACAGTTCACTGTTCCAAGTCTCCTTCACTGGCTGCAGTAGCTCTGTCAAAAAGGCATCATGGTGAGTACGGTCTCCCAAATGGTTGCTGAAACGGCAAGATCCGTCATTTTTTTTAAAAAAGGAGTAACTACAGCAGGAGCTTTTAAAATGTTTTTAAGTTTGCCTGCCCGAAATAAGTACCGCCGTCTAACTAGATTCTAAAAAATTTTAGAGCGGAGGCGGACGATGGACATGCTGTTGAAACTTCCAAGATAGCGATAAGAAAACAATTGGATTTGAAAACAACCTCTGAATTTAACAAATATTTTAGCTTTTTAAGACCTCGAGAAAATAAGACATAACAGCTAAGCGCACTTATTTGAACAAGCATGGCATAAGACCTCTAACTTACAGTTCAAAGTTCAAACCCTTACGCCTCGATTCACGTGATTTACGCCGAGTTTTGAACAACTGTGTGATTTTCTCTTGCGCAAGGTTCACCCAGCATTTCATCTTAGCAAGGTCTATTTATTTATTTATTTACTTATTTATTTATTTACTTATTTATTTATTTATTTATTCATTTATTTATTTATTTTAATTATTTATTTCATTCTCGGTACATCGTAGCCGAGGGAGACTAAAAATAGGACACGCGGTCACTTACAAGCTAAGCCTCCAACGGTCAGCGAACATAAAAATACAAAGATAAACAGTACAGATAAAATATATAATAAAAATATCAGTAAAAAATATATATATATACAACTTAACATGTGCACGTTGACAGAATGTTTGGCCGCCTGCAAATTGGGCAGATTAAGGTCGTTCAAATGAAAACCAGCGTCTGACGGGAACTAACTTGTGATGTCCCATTCAGGAAAGTCGAAACCTTTCATTTGCTTAACTTTCAAAAACCGGAACTGCCTCCTTGGATCAATGGGCTAAGAAAAGATTTAGCTTATAGTAATGAATTATGATGGCTTATATTCGTCATGAGTGATGACTATCTATTTTCTTTTAGGATCCTCTGAGTGCAGTGAACTCAAACACAGAGTTAATCAACTATTCTTGGGAGCTCTTAAAAATACGAAACATAAACTTTATGATTAGGCACGGAACTATCTAGTCTTTTTTTTAAGGGGGATACAGCTACATACCTTGCAATAACTAGGGCCTCTGTTAACGCACTTCTGTCTTGGGAAGTTACTTTTTCACCCTCAAACATCGCCTGGAAATGTTTTTTGAGCTCCTCAAAAACGGGCTGTAGGCCAAAAACATTTTTGCTCATCCTATCTGATTATCAGTTTTCTTAACTGACAATAAGTACTACAAATAAAAACTCATACAAAAACACTATAGCAATCCACCCAAAACCCTATTTTAATAAAATGAAACAATTCCCAAAACCTGAAATACTACTTCTGTGCTTCATTTTCAACTACCACAACCCTAATCCATCCAAGCCTGCATCTCTATCTATCTAAACCACCATTTCCATTAACTAAATCCAGCATCTCAATCCACCTAAGTCACCATCTCCATCCGCCCAAACCATCATCTCATCTGCACAATCCATCTCTATCCGCCTAAACCACCATCTTCATTCGACCAAACCACAATCTAAATCCGTCCAAACCACCATCTCCATTCACCCCATTCACCATCTCCATCAGCCCAAACCACCATCTCCATCTGCCCAATCCAAAACCTCCATTCTCTTGGTCCTCCATCTCCATCCATCCCATCATCTAACTGCAGTAAAACCATCATCCCTATCCATACTAAACCACCATCTCCATCTATCTCATTTATCAATTTCCTAAACCATCTCCATCCATCCTAACCACTATCTCCATCCGTCCTAACCACCATCTCCATACTCCCAAACGTCAATCTCAATTTACCTAAAACCAGGTTGAAACTAGGTTGAAATAATAAACCATCAAGCGTTAGCCCTTTATCAAAGCAACTGAAAATGCTGAGAACAAAGGTAAAAGATATTCAAACCAATAATACAAATGAAAAATTTTCATTAATGCCATTAGGGGGCAAAGTGCCAAATTTAAAGATAAATTTCTTCTTTTTTCTTTTCCGCGCTAAAATAAAAGAACATCTCCATTTACTTAAACCACCACTTTCATCAATCAAAACGAACATCTCCATGCATTCAACCAGCATCTCCATCATTTACATGTATTTAATCCTCCTTCCAACGTCATATGTCTCTTCAGTTCATGAACCAGTTACCAATCATACACTGAAGACCTCCATAACCACACTTCATGTATAACCAATTAAATCTTTAACCTCTTTCAATCAATCAACCCATGTCCAATCTAAGCACTCACCATAAGTAAGTGGCCATAATCGCGACACATTCTCAACACAGCTGTGCTAGCATGCCGACGGGCATGCAAAACATCTCCACTCCATGGGCCCTGAAAATCAAAATTATAAAATAAATTCTGATGTTATTTTAAGAGAAGGGCAGAATACAACTCTACCACGAAAAATTAGTTTCTACTTCAATCATTTTTAGAGGTTTTTGGTAAAACCGCTGATACTGCTTTATTGTTGGCTGAATAGTTCAATTTAATTGTCTTCCATTAGTTGATACATTTAATGTATTGACAAATTTCGGTTCTTTTTCAACAACGAAAGTGAAAAGCATACTGTGGACCTTAACTCTACCCAGTAATATTGATCTGATCACTGTCCGTGCTTTTAAATTTTCTACCAACATTTTTCTGCTTTACGCGACTACTAACCTGTGGCACTCCAGTTGTATTGAATATAATTGTGTCAAATATCTGGAAAATGGCAAGAAAAAATACTACGTCAAAACGTCAAGCAAAATACAAGACAAGATAGGTTCTCTAAGTTTTACTATTACCAGTAAACTCATCTCGCCAGTTCGTGATTTAAGTGAAATTGTAAGTATTAAAACTAACGGTGTGTGGCGCCTTTTCGTTTAAACAAACACGACAATGGCTGAATTATTTTATGAAAAGTAAGAAATAAATGTAGAGCATCCTCAGTAAGAACACCACCATAAAACAACTAGTATTATGGTCTAAAACTGTTTGGAAACTAAAACTTTTCCCAAGGCATCATCAAAGGTGGATAAGAATATAGAAAATTTGTAAATTGGCATATACGTAGTATTACGCTCAATACTAAGGGAAACAAGTCAGGGAAGAGGCAGAGAATGAAGGCAATGAGGAAAAGGTGAGGTGTCCGAAATGAGAAAAGGGAATGAGGAAAGAAAGAAACAAAGGGATCAAAGGGGAATAAAATGAAGGTCAGATTAGTCATATTATGACTGAGATTAAAATTCTGGGAGTGACTGTAATGTCTTTCCATTTTTTAGAGTTGGTTAATCAAACTTACATTGCAAAAAACAGAACCGTTATTGCACCTTACCTTTTTAAGGACTTTGGTTAGAAGCTGTTCATTGTGTGCTAGGAAAGGATACAGAGCATTCAAGCAATCCACAACACTGGCGACAACATGAGGATCCTGCGGTTCAAATTCATTGTCAGGGTTTTCTTTAAAAGGAAGCCCGACTTTTATGAACATTTTGCGTCAAAAAATGCTTTGACTATCCCTGAATCTTCCTTGATGCATTATATACAGATTCGAAGCCATCTGTTCCAGTTTCAGGTCATTTTCTATGACCTACTTTGCCGTTTGAAAATCGTGGACGATTTCATTTTGTTTGTGACGCCACTCTTGCGCTAAACCTTTCATAAGATAGCGGCATCACTACACAATAAACGAACAAATATAAAACATTAAATAAAAAATTGCACGCGCTACTTTGAATTTTAGGGAAACTTAAAAAACTCCAAGCGCAAGGGTGACGTCGCGCATACAAAATGGCGCCACCCGCGAATTTTAAAATGAGAAGTAGGCCACAGTTGTGGAACTGAGGAAGGAGAGCATCTCCAAAAACGTTTTTATTATAATTTTTTTTAAAGTATTTTATTATAAAATTTTAAAGTATCTTAGGCCTGAACGGCACAAACATAAAACAAAATAACTTTTTTAGTTCTATACTAATCAGTAAAAACCCACTTTGGTGAGATAGGTACTTTAAGTTGTTGATAGTTTACATTCGTACAACGGACTAGTAGAAAGTTTCCTCAAGAATCCAACGGTACTCCAAAGGCAAAACCTAAAGGAAAACTTAGACTTTTTCAAATTTCAATTCTATATTTTAAAACCTTCCCATGGGGCTTTTTTAGTTCACATTTCAAGTTTATACAGGGTTTAATAGTAGAGGGTCTTAGATTGTCCACTACAGCGGCTCGCATTTATTTCAAACATTAAGAAATGCCCTCAGTGAAACAGACAGAACACAACACCAGGATCATTACCCTGCTCTTTTTGACAGGTATGTGGGTCCCTTTTAAGTCCTCCGACTGAGTGTCAGACGACTGGACCAACGGTTTAACTTCCTTATCAGAGAAGACGTGAAGGTCTAACTATTTGCAGATGTTAGAACAAAGCAGCACTTTGTCAGGCTCGATTATTTTAAGAACCTGAGTTTTGGTACAGCCAAGAATGGAACCCGAGCCTCCTGGTCAATAGACTGACACCTTATACCAACTAGGCTAACTATTCGGCGGTTACGACCTTCATATGCACTGCTGTACCTGCAAGCCATGGATAAGCATGATACATACATTCTCCACAAAATGAAGTTTGAGAAGTTACCTTGAAATCCAGAGCTAGAAGAGCTTCGATGCAGTTACTTGCAAGATCCAATACACTTAGCGTTCTGTCTTTGAAAGAAATCTGCTGTGCGAGTACCTCCTGAATCACAAATAACATGTTATGGTCAAAAAGGATCACATGTGTACAGTGCAGACTTATCTTTAAGGTAGTATACTTATGGTCAGGGGTATGTTTTTGATTACAAATATTATTGACATTGCATGTATGATCAAGACTAGAACTACAATTTCTGAATTAACTTGGCGAAGGTCCTTACAAAAATAGTGACCAAAGCAAAGAGCATTTATCTCCAGTTTTTTAAAATGTTAGGGGGGGGGGTGAATGCCTTTGACTCCCCGTGGATAGAACACCAACTCATCGCAGGTTAGCTCCAAATAGATGCTAGAACTAATTTTATCGACCTATGGTGGATAGAAAACAGTTAATTTTGGCAGAAAAAAAAATCATGTTTACCACCTACATGACTAAAATTGTCGTCGCGATTAACATTCTGAAGTCAATGTTTTCATTGGATTCTTTACAGATTTTTTCTTACATCTTCATCTATACTTATTATTCAATCTTGTTTACGTTAAAAGTTTGAGGTCAAAACGTTCATGGTTTAAAAGTGAGACTTAGTGTTGATTTTATGCAGATAAAGCATTTAATTCTAAACCGTTTGAGTGAAAATTGTCTGACATTTCAGTAGCAAAAAATAATTTTGCTTATGCTGCTCAATGAAGTGATGTACTGTAAAGCAACTTTCTTAATGAACTTGAGGATATGTGAAAAACTAAAGCACTAAAGATAACGTTTTGTTTTTGTTAACATCTTCACATCAAATACTAAAAGATGTCAAGTGAAGACTTTGTTGTTTACCTGTATATTCTTGACACGAAACATCCTAGACATTACAGCCTCTATGTAGCAAACACAACCGTCCCAGTGAATTCTTAATTTCTGTAATGCTTTTCGGTCAACTGAGGAGTAAATTTTTTGAAACGATTATAAATAAATAACTCTAATTTTTACTGCAACGTAACAACAGCTAACAGTAGTTTGTCTCTCATAACCATACACAATTAGAGAGATCCTTTTTTAAGCAATACTTTTACTATTCCTCTTTTTAAGCACCTGGATAGTAGAACCACTTTGACAGCCGTTGGATATACCTGTTTCGATGGCAGATACTTCTTCAATTCTCTGAGCCAGTAACTCCGCTCCTTTGAGGAATGTGTCAGCTGGAAAAACCAGTGCAATATTTCGAATAATGTCCATGAGCTGGGAGCGAACCTCTGTAAAAGAAGTGAAAGATTGTATTACCACTGTAGCAAAAATCAATACATAAAATTTCTCCTTTGTTTTCGTTATCAAAGACATACAACTTTGATAACAAAAATGAAGCCTCTGATTTGGGTTAAAACGTTTTGCTATCAATTTCGAAAAACATCGAAATGTCCTTGAACAAGACATACTTTAATACATACTTACAGCTACTATTATTATCCATTTTTTTTGTCCATTGTCCACCACCGCAGGTTAAACAATGCAAGGTGTTCTAATTCTCGAATACTCCATTTAGCATGGTTCAGTGTACCGTTTTTTGTTAGGCTGTTTTTTAAAGTACAAGCACCACGAAAGAACTGACTTTGCCTCATTGGTTAGGGTAAGGGGTCTAGTTTTTACATTCGTGGGTTTTATGTGCGACTGAGTAAGCGACGAAGAAGCAGGGAAAACATCTAATTAATATGCATGACGTCAAAAGATGACTTTCACGATACCTCTTTCATAGTTGGCTCTATAAATAAAAAAAATGGATGTTCGAAAAGTAAAAATTAAAAACCCGTTAAGTTTAGCTACAACACACTCAGTACTCAAAGAATCTACTAAAATGTTGCTGCGCCAGCGAGCAAGTCACATTATTATGTCACAGACCGAGGAGGGGAATGGTCACTAGTGACTTTTTGACGCTAAATTTGAATGAGAAAACTTGCCCAAAATTAATTTTCAATAGTAAAATCGAAAAATACGCCTTTTTTCTAATAATAAATGTAAAAATTTAGAATTTGTCAACTTGGTGGTGCTTGCACTTTAAGATCTTGTTTGACTGTACCCCCCACCACGTTTTAAAAATCTTTCCTACCCCTTCCCCCCCCCTTTAGGGACGGACCATTAGAAACGTTGTGGGGGGCGGGGAATTTTCGAGCCGCAGGAATTTTTTTTCTTTGATTTTTCCCTCGCATGAATATTTTTTTTGTCAAGATGTTGAGCACAAATAATTTTTTTCTTGAAGTAACACTAAAATGTGTGAAAGGCCATTGCAGGAATTTTTTTTCCTGGTCTACTCTGCATGTACGAATTTTTTCTCACTTAATTTTCCCTTGCATGAATTTTTTTTTTGTACTTCGCCCCCCCCCCCCCCATAACTTTTCTAATGGTCCGTCCCTTATCTCAAAACTCAGGAATTTATTAATCCTTGAGGTGATACGCTCCACTTGTCAAAAACCTCGAAGGCGCCTACAACTAATAGAAACCTCTAGATCCGTGAAGCCGAATCTTGCATACTAACGTACGTTGAAGGGGGTATAACACTAAGAATCACAGCTGTTAGAGGTAGATTTAAGAGGTAATGCCAGGCCATAGCCTTGCAACCAATATTTAAAGGCTATCAGTATTAATTTTATAGGCTATCTATGCTTTTGACTATTTCTCCAGCCATATCTCACAGGTTGCTCTGGCGAAGGGCTAACGATTAGAACAGCATGTTATACTCCACTCAAGGTAATTATCAAACATATTAATCCAGAGTTTGATATAACTGCGCACTTTACAAACCTTTTGACGCACATCGATAACCTTTTTAAAAACAAAATAACAAGTTTTACAACATAGATGGCAAAATTACTCGGTGCCGATTGGCTCACGAGGGAGGGCTTTTTTCTTTAATTGAGGGCAAAATTACTTGGCGCTGATTGGTTGCTGGTTTGCGAAATATGTTGTTTTGGCAACAATGGCTTCACGGTTTGCCGAAGTTGATGAAAATGGAATTGTGGATTTAATGTTTTCTAGTGAAAACGAAAATACTAGAAAAAGTAGAAATTATTGGATAAACGTGTTTCAGAAGTGGGCAGCAGCAAGGAAAGTCGAACAATGCCTTGAAGAGTACGCGAAAGCGAAGAAGAATTTTGCCCTCAATGTCAAACACATATAATTTCATGGTTCCTCGTAAAATTAAGGATTAATTTCACTTGTGTTTTCAATTTTTCCCAAAATTGTCCGAGTCGCAGAGCGACTTTGGAAAAAATTGAAAATACTCGTGAAATTAATCCTTAATTTTACTCGTCCCCATGCGATTACCTATACTTACACCCTACAAGCGTTACAATTTCATCTTAACTTATAACTTTAAATCCTAAATTTAGTCTTCTTTTTCACAGTTATTGAAAGAAGGATGAAACTCAAATATTTAAAAATTTCCCAAATCTTTTCTTTTTTAACAAAACGTTTCTTTGTTAACTCACGTGCAAAAATAATGGAGAATTCTCTGGTGCTGTCAAAGTCCTCGTGGTTGTAAACACTGGAAGGAGAATCACTGCTGTCTGGGTCACCAACCTAACAGAAAATCAAAGTTAAAAAAGGTAAAGTGAAACATTTATATTGCACCTTTTCCATACGGATATACTCAAAGGCGCATTACAATAATCAGTTTACCCCTAGTGGACCAAAAGCACATAAATCATAGGCGCCTCTGGCAGCCTCTTTAATGCGGTCTATGTATACTGCTACTCATTTACCTACCTCGGAAGGATGGAAAGCTGAGTGAGCTTTAGCGGGAACGAAGGTCAATCAAATGTTCAACCCTCGACCAGGCTGAGGATTGAGCCCGGGACCTTAGGGTTGGGAGGCAGAGATCTTACCACTGCGCCAACCCCTCCGCTTCAACTATTTTTAACAGAAAGACTATTAAAAGTCATGATGTCATGAGAGATAGATGGATAGATAGCAAAGGAAGAATAAATTATTCTGGAGATGAAAAAGAGATCATTGAAATTAATCAGTTCTTCATTGAGGAAAAAAAGCAGTATTGCCATAGTTGCCTTGGAATAGAACCCATCGTAAAATAGAGAGAACGTATAGGCAGGCAGACGTTGAAACTGTGACATATACTTTGAATTTTTAGCTGTTATTTCTAATCAAATAACAACCAAATAAGATATGCAGCGAAGACAAACTTGATATTTCAACAGAGAATCTAAGAATGGTTCTAATTTTCTTGGGAAAACAAAGAAATTGATTTTAGTTACAAGTATTGATGCCATTTCCTTGGTCTTCAAGAAGTAAAAATATTTGCTGGAATCAGAGCTTGTTTCCATATATCCATTAATTTTTTTTATTGCCATCTTGGAAATTTGAACAACATGCCCATAGTCCCGCTTCTCTAGACTTTTAGTTTGACAGCTTTGTTATTTAAGCAGCCGTCACAAGAAAACATCCCATGAAGTGCTAAAGAGAAAACGTTTAATAATCAAAACTATCGCTTTGCTAGATATAAAAGGGCAGAAAGGGACAAGGCCTACATGTTTTATCTACAAAAGCCAAAGAAGAGAAACATTAATTAAAAGAAAGCTTAGCTCCTCAATTTACATTTCTGTCGTCAAACTACATCTATTAGGATTCTAAATTAGTGTTTTTATTGCGATTTGCCCATCTATGTTCCTAGAGTTTAATTTTTAAAATTGCAAATCGTTTGCAATGGAAGACTTCGTATTGCACTTTTATTGTGGGCACATGTTGACGTAACAAAAGAGGATCACCAAAAAACAATGTGTTTATTCGTGCTGTTTTCGTGAACTAATTGAGGAGAAACATTATTAAACTTGTAGAAAATGATACCTTACGCCGCCTGGTTAGCCCAGTTGGTAAGGTGCCAGTCTGCTGTGCGGGAGGCTCGGGTTTGATTCCCGGCCGGACCAACACTCAGGGTCTTAAAAATAATCGAGGAGAAGGTGCTGCCTTTGCTGTAACATCTACAAAGGGTTAGACCTTCACGTCTTCTCGGATAAGGACGTAAAACCGTAGGCCCAGTCTCTCGATCTCTCTGTCGAGGAACTTAAAAGAACCCACACATTTCTCGTAAAGAGCAGGGTTGTCCCGGTGTTGTGGTCTGTCTCTTCAACTGAGGACACTTCTTATCGGCTGGCAATTTGCGCCATATATAATATGTGGGCCGCTCTGCGGACTTTCTAAGACCCTCAAACTGTTCAAACTTGTATTTATTTGTAAAGCGCTTAGAGCTCTAAGGA
>JAOEHV020179562.1:0-13591 GCA_025447995.2 Isaurus tuberculatus | reverse complement strand
TCTGAGGTTTAGCTCCTAGACATTTATAAGCCTTACCTGCTAAAAATATTTTTGTTTCAATGAGATTGTTCATTCTCATTCAATTAGGTTTACAATTGGAGTACCTTTTAACACCCTTAACCAAGCTCACTGTGTTGCCAAGGGCAACATTAGACTTAAATGTTAGTGTGTTGGTCTTGCTTCATGTCGGGTAGTTGCAAGATGTTAGAAACTTCTTTAAAAACTTGATTTTGAAAAAAAAATTTTTTGTTGTATAAGACCCCCTTAAATAGTTATTTCTCTTGGGCAACAGAAATATTTGTGTATCTAACTAAATCAGTCAATTTTTTAAAGATATTTTTCAAAAATTCCTTTCTCTGCAAGGATTTTGGCTAAGGTAAAACTGTATGCTTATCTCAAAGAGAACCACATAAATATTAATATTAGCCTATTCTCGTGGTTTTGCCTTAATATGGGAGGACCTTTTTTTCTCAAGTGAACCCTTAAAATGTAAACAAATGGGGCTCATTTGGTTGCTTAGGCGACAGTAAAATAAACAAACATATTTTGCCCTTTATTATTGACTATGTTCATTAGAATGATATCATATTGCAAAAGAAACAACCTCGTACCCAGGGTCCTTTCCTCGGGCGAGAGTTGATAAGGAAAGGACCCTGGGTATGACGTTTCGAACTTTCTCGTACTCATTCTCTTACATGTGCAGGCAACAACCCGGATGTTGGAGGCTGTGCATACGTGGCGGACGTCGACAAGCAAGACTGTCAGAAGTTGAACAGTTTTTTTGTGTAGGGCTTGTTAAGTGTTTTCTGAAAAGATTTATCTGTAAAAATGAATATATTTAGGTTAATAGGAGATCTTTCCCATCTCCTCGCTATTATTTTGTTGCTCTGGAAAATATGGAAAACGAGGTCCTGTGCCGGTAAGTGTTTGGTTGATCAGGCTGACTATTGACTTTACAGAGTTAAAATGGCGACTTTATTAATATTACTACATTCCTATCGTGGAATTAGTTTTCAGGTAATTTGCCTATGTTACAAGTAGGTATATTATTTGCTTCAAATGGTCGTCAGCTAGGTGGCCTGATGAAAAATTTGTAAAACGTTGTTTTGAGGGGGACCTTTTGGTCATTGTACACGTGTAACATTATTTCAAATATTAGATTTCTGTCTTCTTTTTTTTTGTATAAATGCCCATCTTCTCTAAATACTTGTTAGGATCAATTTACTACTCACATCTTTAAGGTTTTTTTTCAATTTTGTTTTCTTGTACGATACTTTGCAAGCAGCTTGGTTCTATGATTACACGGAGACAGTCGTGAGACAATAGTGATCATTTGTTTTTCATATCTAACCCGGTTTGGATTAATCTTCAACAGAAGATCAAGCAAATTAGTTTTTTTGCTTCGAAGTATTATTGCAGCGTCGGAGTAAGGTTGTTCGGTCGTCTGTGGCCACGGTTTAATTAGTACATATTATTTTAATATTATGAATTTATCAAAATCGATTAGAGAAATTTTTTAGACTACAACTACAAGTATCTTTTTCTCAGAACTCTTATGACGGTAATGTAATTACATGTTCCCAGTGCTGCATTTGATGTACTAAATGAAACTAAAAGATTTTTAAACCTGAATCAATGGGTGGTTTGTCATGGGAGTGACAGGGGTTTTGCTGTGGCTGGACAACATAGTAAAACAATAAAAAATAGTGAAAAAGGTACCATTGTTTCTGTTTGGTCTTACCATTGTCGTAAGGTAAAATTTCTGTACTATCCCATACACTCATGCATATATTCTGTTTAAAAGAGAAACAATAACGTCTCAAAGTTTTCAGTGTGCTTTATGCAGTCATAATGAATATAGGGTTGTAAGGAAATACTGCCTTGTCCTAATATTTGTTGTTATGGTTAATTGTGATGGTAAAAAAGGTTGTAAATGAATATTTATGGTTTCTACCCACAAGGAGAAAACCTGAGATTTACAGTATATTTTACTTAGACACTATTGAATAAAAGTGTTATAGTAACAATAACTAAGTACAGGTTTATATAAAAGTTTAACAATAAAATTATGATTGTGTCATATTGGTAAGCTTCATCAAATGTTTTAATTTTAAAAAATTGCTCAAAAACTTATAAAATGTATTCATAAATAATGTGTAATAAGAAAACTATTGAATTTAACATAAATCTAATTTTCTTCTCAGGTTTGTCAGGCAAGAGTCAAGTTCTTTTTGCTCTTGTTTTTACCACACGGTATCTTGATCTCTTCATCAATTTCATTTCTGTGTACAACACAGTAATGAAAGTAATCTACATAGTTTGCTCATATGCTACCATATATTTGATGTATATGAAGTTCAAAGCAACTTATGATTCCAACCATGACACTTTTCGCATTGAATTTCTGGTGGTGCCAGTTGGAGGCTTAGCTTGTTTGGTTAACCATGAATTTACTGTTTTGGAGGTTAGTATTGAAAACTAGGCTAGAATTTAAATAAGTCTGTTATTATTGCCCAATGTCATGGGATAACCATTATAAAATGAGGTAAAAATGGTATGTCTTCATAGCAAAATGAAAGTATAAGTTTTACATGCTTAGTTTAACAAAGAACATTAAAACTGTATTGGTAGTCTATTAAACAGTCGTATAAGGTGTAAAATACTGTCAGTGTAATGCACAGTGGAACGAAAGGGTTCACTAATGATTGGATCAAAGACCTTTGTCAGTCTGAGTAAAAAATTGATGCTTTATTTAAAGTGAAACATATCAATGCAGAGTGGTTATTCAATTTAATGTTAATTAATCCAAATAACAGAACAGCCAAGAAAAAACAACTAAACCTTTCTCATTACTGGAAGACCAGTAAGCATTGCACAAGATTATAAATTGATCAATCATTTGTTGCTATGTTGTTCAAAATAAGATTGATGTTGGTCTGCTTTCCACTTGCATGTACCCTAAACAACCTAAGTGTCCTTTTGTGCTAATCATCATTACTTCTTCCCCAATCCCAGTAGTTCATAAGACAGCGGAATTCTTACTTTGATCCCTGCCTGTCCTTGGCCATTAGTTTTCAAATTTTCCCAGTCTCTAAATCTTGTCTGTTGGAATATTGCAAAATGCAACAAAATTTTAACTGTAAGCATTTTACATATTTACACAGGACTTAAAGTGCTAACAGCTTTGAAAGTAAATGTGTGGAGTGGAAAAATAAATGCAATCCTTTTTTCCATCCCTTTGTTATTTAAAATAACAACCAAAAACCATAATTTAACTCTAAAAGTTTAATAGTTTTTTTTTGCTGTACCCAGGTAGACAGGAGGATAAGGAGGAGGGGGGAGGGAAGGTCTGCAGCAGTGTTCTCAATTGAAACAAAGTTTAACATAAAATGGTTTTAGAAACTATCTTATTCCTCAGAAACATTCTCAGTAGTGGCTCAAAATAACCTACACATGTAACTTGAGGGCTGCTATGGTTTCATTTTCCATCTGCTCTTTACCCATTATTTTTTTATCAGGCTACTGATCTGAGGCAGTCAGTAGCCCCAGTAATCACACCACTGTGTGTATATATTTTTTATCTCCATGCTAGGGCTAACAAACATAGGCAGTGAGGTTGGTGCAGTTGGTAAGACATGACTTCCAACCACAAGGTCCAAGGTTTGATTCCTCGGCTCTGCGGAAATTTAAACACTTGTGTGACCTTCTTTTCTGCCAAAGACTACTCAACTTTCCATCCTTACGAGGTTGGTAATTGAGTACTGGCTTTGGCTGGGAGCTAACCTGCGATGGATTAGTGTCCTGTCCAGGGGGAGTCAATGGCTCTCATCCTCTTAACACTACAGAAATTGGAGATAAGCACTTGCCCCATGGGCCACTAGGCTCAGAAAGGGATTTAGTTTTGGGGCTAACAAATGCATGTTTAATTGATGGATATACATTTGCTAGTTTGTGATTCAGTGAAATATCAACCAAAATTCACCTTCTCCTTTTTGGTGAATATTTGTTGCGATAATTAAAACAGAATAAGGCAAGAATCTTTCAAAAGATTTATTGTTTTAGATTGTGGATATGACATGTTGCAAATGGTTTATCACAACCAAACTGTTCCAGAGCAGTTACAGAATTCATTGTGAGAATGAATTATGAAAGTTAATGATATTAGTTAACAGTGAAATAATCTACTTAATACTATTGTGATTCATACTGAAATTGTAAACTATTTTGTGTTTAGGTTCTTTGGACCTTCTCAATTTATCTGGAGTCTGTGGCCATCCTTCCTCAACTTTTCATGATCTCCAAAACTGGGGAGGCTGAGACGATCACCAGCCACTACTTGTTTGCTCTAGGTGCCTACCGTGGGTTGTACATTCTAAACTGGGTGTACAGATATTACTTTGAAGGATTTTATGACTTCATTGCCATTGTTGCGGGTTGTGTTCAAACCATCTTGTACTGTGACTTCTTCTATTTGTACATCACAAAAGGTAAGATTTTGTAACAATATAATTATTATAATCCACTACTTGAATATTAGTTCTTGAAAGTAAGTATAAATGAAAAGTAAATGTAGGGAAAACAGTAAAAAGATTTGAAATTTGTTTAAAACACAAACAATTTAAAATTAAAGTCATCCTCAGCTGTTTTTAAAACAAATTTTAATAACAAGTTTTAATCTTTTTACTACATTTTAGTATTTTGTTAATTTCATTTATCATTTCCTGGTATACTTTTCACTGTGACATATTATGCCACTAATAAACTGAAACTAAGGTAAGTAGCTTTGCAGTTGTACTCAGGGTTCATATTGCTCATTAAAAAACTTGGAAAGTCATGGTGTTGGAGAATTTGTTTTCCAAACCTTTGAAAGTTATGAAATATCAATTAAGGTCATGGAAAATCATGGAAAATTAGTTTATGCTACAAAAGGCTTACTATACTTAAGTAAATTGCATCTAGTGTTTTTTTAATATTTCTTGTTTATGGTTGAGCTGAAAGCTGTTAAATCTTAATCATGCAGTCCAGATAATCTGGATACTAGCTGAAAAATTGCTACATGACTAGGCCAATCACAAAGTGCTTGAGGAACTTACCTTTAAGCAGCAATAGAGTTTAAAGTATTTTGAATTTAATTCACTTTACTTAAAGTTGGGTGACCTCCCTACTGAAAGTCACTGACATGTTTGGTTTGTTTTCAAACTCCTATGTATGCGTGTATTGTTAAACTTTTGTTTGAAACCAGCAAGTTTTGTTAGGAGCCAGTTATTGTGGGACACAATTGGCTGCTTTGGAAAGATCTTGTTTGTATACATGTCTGCAAAATGAGTTTCAGTTTGATTTTAAAATAACTAATAACCAGTTACAAAGCACCAATGATAATGTACCTTGAGTTGATTGTAGAAATTGCTGCTACATCTGTTCCCTTAATTCACCTTGGTCTAAATGGCAGGAAAAGAGCAAATTGAGCTTACTTTTGATGTACGTTAGAAAAATAGTTAAACAGCGTCAAGTCATGGAAAATTGTATGAGGCCATGGAAAAAGTAATGGAAATTCATGGAATTTAAGATGGTCACAAGGGTACAAACCCTGGTACAGTTAGGACTTATTTCTAAAACTTATATTATAACTTCACATTGATAACTAGTTGTTATATTGACGCTGAAATAAAGCTTTTACTTTGAAGATAACAGTAACTGGTACTCATCAAACATTCCATAGTATTGGTATTATTTTAATGATTGCCTCAAATAAAGCAAACCAACAAAACTGGAACTGAAGTAACTTTCATCCGGTCATAGGTTCATCAATTTAAAAGTGTTACTGTAGGAATCTGCCCTAATCTTAAATTTCAAAGGTTAAGTACTATTACAGAAAAAATTGATAAAATTCTCAGTTATCTTTTAGAACAAGTAAAAGGGTTAGACCCTTTTTCTGGTATTATGTTTTACCTAGTTTGTTAGCAATATACATGAAATTAAGAATGTGTGTATTTTTATGAGTAAGCTTAGTAAATAAAAGGTAAAAAAACTTGTTCGTGCAATAGTTTCAACTTCTGGCTGCTTTTTGACAAAGAACTGTTCTTTTCACATGAAAATGACATGTGTTGCATATTAAAATGTTTTTCTTTTGTCAAACCTGTTTACAGCTGCAAGGTATATATGTGGCTGTCACCCTTTAAATTCCTAAATCCCGGATCTTTTTGACTTGATGACGTAAGCTCAACGTCAAAACATCGTTAATATGTTTTAAGAAATGTTTCATTGCAATTTTTTATTATCAATTGTTTTCATTATTTTGAACCTGGTTAATACTGTCTGAGACTGGGTTTTCTTAGTATAAGTGGGCCATAGGAAAATTTATTCATCTATCCATTAAATAAAAACATAGGCTACGTCACATTGAGTTTTATTGAATTTCTAAAAAAATACATGTTATTGTAATTAACAGACCTTTTATTAGCTTTTTTACATGTTTACTGCATTTCAGTAAAAACAAATTGTTTGGAGATAAAAGCACTTATAGACTTATTAAGGATGTATAACAGTCGCCCTGTGAATAGTGGCTGTTTGCCTTGTGGATGAGCTTTATAAACAGGTTTGGCTGCAATATGAAGTATAATTTTGCTATTAACTGGCAAAGCTGACTAAGTGATATGATAAAAACTACCTGAATAATATTGCTCTCGTTGAAATGTTTCTAAGAACAGCAAAGTGACACCTCATGTTTGCTTTATGTTTCAGTTCTGAAAGGAAAGTCACTCATTCAACCAGCATAAAGAAGACTTAAATTAAGACTATATTCAGATGCTATTAAAGCTTAATGTAAATGAAATACGCCATGTTGGCTTTATTAGTTAAAAAATCATTTAAAAGTAACTTTTACGGTGACATAATATATTGCTTATGCATTTCCCTTTTACTTTTGGCCAGTGAAAAGAAACAAAGAGTTTGTGGGCTGTGTTCAAAAAAGCGAATTATTACTTTGTTTTTAATTGATAAGTGGATCATAAGCTTATAGTATCCATTATATGTAATTAAGATATCTATTTTAGAGTGATTTGGTATTTGTTTTTGTTTTAGTTCTGAAAGGGAAGTTGTTGAAGCTGCCTGCTTAAGAAGAATTTAACAGATCTTAAAACTTGAGACAAGCCATTGATGAAACTCATCAAAATGAAATGCTAATCTAATGGTCCTGTTTCAGTAATATCGTGCTTTCAAAAGTATTCTGTCTTGTCTGTTTTTTTTTCTGTTGAAAGCTTGAAAGTTGAAAGATATATGAATTTTGTTTGATGGCTCAACAATTCTTCCCAAGTGGTTATGAGCTATTTCAGTCTAAAAACTGACCTTATTGCATGTAACAAAGACAAAAATATTCTAAATCATTTGTTGTTATGCTACTGTATTGTTTTAAGGAAAATGAAAAGTTTACTTGTTTGCCTTGTAAGCAATATTTACTGGTCACCCTAATCCAGATTAGGAGGTGTTATTCTGACAGTAAATTTAGTTTGTAGGTTTTTATTTTACATTGAAGTTGAGAGTCGTGAACAAAAAGAAACCACAATATTCGTTCAGTATTGATGAAGGTAATTCCTGTTGTTTCTTTGTACGTTGTAATAGAAGTGAAATCCTATCTTTTTCAGTTTCAAGGTTAGTTAACCCGAGTCCTCCATATTTTATCTATAGTTTTAAAGGTGATTTGGTAATTAAGCTCTCTATATGATATTTTGCATTTTGTGTATATTGAAGCTAAGAAAGAAGTTGTAGCAGAGCTGAAAAGGGGGACCGACAGGCCCGTTAGTCACGGAATTGGGGTTAAATACAGGAAATGCTTGGTCAACTCAAAAGTCCATTCATGAAATTCAGATCTTTAGAGTTGTTTTTTACAGCATTTCTGTCTACAAAGAAGAGAAAGTAACACCGTTAATTTTAAGCTTTCTAACCTTGAAACAATCAATTCTTATATGCCAAACCTGACTAGTACTTTGTTTTATAGACTTGATCTTACTTATCAGTTTTCCGATCATAGATAAGTATATACAATCTGGTACAATCAAGTAATGATTGTATTTTATGTACTCTTTAGTGTTTGCAAGTTTAATAAACGATGGAGTGTAATGTTGGGTGCATATTCATTGATTATATTTGAATCAGGCGCCGGCGCGTTTCCCAAATAGTCAACATGACCACAATGTTAAACACGTGCTAATTCATCGATTTCACCAATTACTTTTGTATTCCGGAGGTAATCATATAGATCATATCATTGGCTTTCAGGGAGGTGACCTTGCTCGAGGTGCTTAAGGAGGCGATTTAGTAAGACACAGGTCAGGATCTTACCGGCGATTGAGAGTAGGGATATCCCTTTGTGATTGTCACATGCTCTCTTGTTTTCTTTTCTCTTGTAGATGGTGGCATCTTTGAATTCTTGCGGTAGGGTCTCGCTTTCCCAGAGAGACTGGAACAGTTCTGTTAGCTTTGTGAGAAGGGTAGGGCCGCCTGACTTGAACACTTCGGCGGGAATGTTGTCAGGACCTGGGGCTTTTCCGCAGGACATCTGCTTGATTGCCTTGGCAACTTCGTCCTCAGAAGGGGGGATGTCGAGCTCGGGATTTATGGCCACCTGGGGTAGGCGTTGAATCGCTGCGTCGTTAATGGACGACGGACGGTTCAGCACGCCGTCGAAGTGTTCCGCCCACCTTTCCACAATTTCCTTCTTGTCTGTTATCAGTCTGTTTCCGTCTGCGCTGAGCTTATGTGAGCTGCCGGATGTTGGTGGGCCGTACACGGTCTTGAGTGAGTCGTAGAAGCGGTTCATGTCGTGTCTGTCCGGGTAGCCTTGGATCTCCTCAGCCTTGTTGCTGAGCCAGGTATCTTGCATAGTGCGGAGCTTACGCTGGACTTCTCCACGCTTACTTGCGTATGCGTCTTTCTTCAACTGGGAAGTAGGGTCGCTCTGGTGGGCTTGGTGGAGTTGGCGCTTTTCTTCCAGCAGGGTCTATATTTCGGTATCATTCTCATCGAACCAGTCCTTGTGGTTTCTGGTAGCCGGGCAGAGCACCTGGAGGGCAGCAGAGTGAATCGTTGTCTTCAGAGAGTCCCAGTTGTTCCCGGTAGCCTTGCTCAATTGACTCTCAAGGACGCTGGCGAGCTCTTGTTGTATAGTTGGTGATTTCAGCTTGCTGGTATTTAGCCGCTTCGCAACTTTCTGTCCTTGAGGTCTTCGCCTTGGTAGGATGTGTTGTTTGGTCTTTGAAACGATGAGACGATGGTCTGTCCAACAGTCAGCGCCACACATAGCCTTGATCACTCGCACGTCCCGCCTGTCCCTAGTCCTCACGATGACGTAGTCGATGAGATGCCAATGCTTGGAGCGGGGATGCATCCATGACGTCTTGTTACGGGTCGGGAAGCGGAACATGGTGTTTGTGATGGCCAGGCCGTACGTTGCGCAGGTTCTGAGCAGGAGGAGGCCGTTACTATTGCATTTTCCTACTCCATGTGGTCCAATGACCCCCGTCCACGCCTGGTGGTCATTGCCTACGCGGGCCTTGAAGTCACCGAGGAGGATAAGCTTGTCCGACTGAGGTACAGTGGTAATCAGGGCTTCAAGTTCTAAGTAGAACTTCTCCTTGGCTTCATCTGGGTTGGTCATGGTTGGAGCGTAGGTGCTGATGAGGGTAGCGGATCTCTTCTTGCCAAGAGGGAGCTTGAGTTTCATGAGGCGATCGTTCAGGCCTTCAGGGATGCTCTCGAGCTTCTTGACGAGGTGATCTTTGATTGCAAAGCCAACGCCTGCCTCACGTCGCTCCTCGCTGCTGCGGCCACTCCAGAAGAAGGTGTGGCCGGCGCCAATCTCCGTGAGCTGGCCTTTGTCGGAAAAGTGCTGAGTGCTGCGATGTCGACTTTGTAGCGCGCGAGTTCTCTTGCCACAAGGGCTGTTCGTCTTTCTGGTCTTCCTGAAGATGAGATGGTAGTGTCGAGAAGGGTCCAGGACGCTAGGGTCAGTTTGTATAGTTTCTTCGTGTTTCGACCGCTTGAAGGGAAAACCCGCCAGCCGCGGTAAGCTGACCAGGTTGAGGTGGGACGGACTATGTTTAGAGCACCTTTTCTAGCTCCTTCCTCATGCTAAGGAGGCAAGCATAGCGATCCTAAAGAGGGCTGCTTGGTCACTCAGGGGGCTGCCGAACTTCCCTGCCGTTCCGATCCAGGAAAGAGCGACCACATGCCCTGAGCCGCCTGTGTGTGGGTTCGTGACTACAGCTTCCCATCACCACAGGGCGTTTTGAGACGCTCGGTCTGACATGACTTGCGCTCGAGTTGGTTTTAAGTGAGGGAGGCTTGCACAGCACCAGCGTCACTCTCACGTCCCGTAGAGCCGTGTCCAGCGGCAAGACTGAGTCAGGACAGCTGGGAACCCGCCGGGATGCAGGAGTTGCCAGAAAGGGGCGAATATGCCATCTGACCGCGTGACCGGGCTCCACTCCGGTCAGTTTATCGGGTTGACGCCCTAGCCTTTGACCAACCAAGGCCGACCTGCAAGGCAGCAGGAGACTCGTGGGGGCGGGGTCGTCTGATTCCTGTACAGGCGCAAAGCGCCTGTCCACTGCCCTGTAGTTTGGAGTAAAATATATCAAATTTACAAGAATCAGGTTTAGCTATAAACACTGATTGCCAATCAATAGATTCATTATCTTTAATCAAATCTTGCTCATTTAATTTAGAGTAATCTCTTTTAAAAACTTTAGCATTTGATAAGGAAGACATTTTGGAAAATAATGAAGTTTGGTAGATGGTCAGTAAGGTTATATACAATATTACCACTGATAACAGAATGTTCAATTGAGTTGAAAAAAATGTTATCAATTAAGGTAGAGGTGTGACTAGTAATCCTAGTACGTTGTAAAATATGAGGTTGAAAGAAATATGAGCCCATTGTGTTAAGAAATTTATCAGAAGCTGTATGAGAATCTGATTTTAGGAGATTCATATTAAAATCCCCCATTATAAGAGACAACTTACTTTCATGTTGAACTTTATCAATGGTTGAGTTGATATAATTCATAAAGCTTTCTAGATTTTCATTTGGGTGCCTATAAACCACTCCACAAACTAAATTTGCTTGGCCTGTGAAAAGAATTTCAATCCAAAGAGTTTCAAATTCTTGTTTCGATTTTGTGAGATCCGTGCGAATAATAAATTATAAATCACTTTTAATGTAGAAGGCAACTCCACCAGCATTTGAAAGACTAGGCTCTGAAATTAGAGTATAACCGGGTAAATCAACATTAACCAAAGGGTCTTTATCAATTTTGAATTTAGTCTCTGATAAACCAATTATAGAAAAAGAGTTGTTTAATTCAGAAAGCATATGAACAAAATTGTCATAATTTGCTGTTAAACTTCTGATATTGCAATGTAAAGCAGAAAAAGATTTAATATTTGATGAGCTCTCAACAATATTATGATTGCTATGGAAATCATGTGTACTGTAGTAATCAAAGTTTTGACATAGTGGAATATTTAGATCAGCATCAACATTATTTAAATGAGGAACATTCGAAATTGGGGCAATAATATTTAAATATGGGAAATTATTAGATTGTACATATTGAATAAGTTCATCAAGTCTTTCATTAGAGTTAATAGAATCTTGACAAATATGACAGATAGTCATTTAAGAGTAAATCATCTATTTTACTTAGTACTTATCTTGACAAATTATGTAGGTCGAACTTATTCTTAATCTGGATGGCACTGCTAACGCTGTCCCTGCGAAGGAATATTTTACCATTTGAAGTCCAAATTGATTCGAAGTGCTGGTCTTTCTTGAGTTTCCAGCAATCATAGAAGAGGGCCTTGTTCTTTTGTGTTAAGCTCTCAATCATAAAGATTGAGTTAGACTCATCAAAACCAAGTTCCTTAGTTGAGAAACGTTTGAGTTGTTTCCTTGATTTGTAAAGTTGATCTTTCACATCACGTCGAGTGAACTTTACTATAATACCGAGTCTAGATTGAGCACCTAACAGGCTGCAAGCTAAATTCGCTCTTCGGTTATTTTGGAGGTTTTATCTGAAAATTACTCTTTAAATATGGAAAAACAGTCTAGTTTTACAAGGATATATATTATTTAACATAAATGGCATTAAGTTATTCAAGATTAGCCCTGAATACTATCTTCTCGTCAACTATTACGAAACCACACTCCTACAAGCTATGGCGTAACTTGTGTGAATTGCATATAGCACTCCGGAAACCTACACGTCGAGGTCACCGAGCAGGACAGCGTAAGCAAAAACAGATTGGAAATTGTTTGGGAAACAGAGTACAAGAGAAACGTTGTCTTTCAAGTTTTATGGAATTTTCCTTGGCCAACAATCCGAATCCCTTTGAAGAACCTTGTTTGCATATTTCTACTCTGAGAACATTAAATATTCAGTTTCACACATTCTCTAGTAAGCGAAACAAGAATCGTTTTATCATCGATTGTGTAAAGCGATCTAGAAATGAAATTACTCAATGTTCACCGAAAGTTCCTAAATTTATATTGGCAAATGTTATGTACTTGGTTCCAAAGATAGATGAAGTCAGCGAATTTATCCTCCGTAATGAAATAAATCTAACTGATCGCAATAAGAAATATTTCAAAACATGCGTGAGTGCTGGTGAAGTTATGTGCGAAATTGAGTTCAAGATGTAGAAATTTTCTGGTTGGAGATTATGTTTATTCTACATTATTACTATTACTATTACTGCTACTACTATTACTACTGCTACGACTACTACTACTGATAATATTAATAAATAGAAAATTGAAAAATTGGGTAAAAACCAAAATACAAAACCGTGCATTGGTTACACATTCTTAACCGTTTTTCTTACACCTTCACTACTTTGTTTCTATCTTTTTTAACTCACTTACTTATTTTTATTACCTTTATTTTTATTTAACCTATTTTTTTCTCCATTATTTTGAATTTGATTTAAAGATATCGTTGTATTCCTGGTATTTCCGTCCGTTACTTTCTGTAGACATATAAAAGCTGTAAAAAACAAATTGTCCTATGGTGAAGTTTTGTTTCATCCACCTTGATTGATCAGACTTTGCTGAAGTCTGTTTTTGATACGAATATTTTATTAATAATAACGACAGTAATATTAATAATAGTTACAATAATGATAATGATGAGAATAGTAATAAATTTTAATTAACGTCCATTACATCTAAAAATATATACATAAGAAATGACGAACGTCTAAGAAAAAGGATAAAAGTGGAAATAGGATTTCAATGTTTAAGATTGAAATTTAAATTTTTGTTACTGTTTTTAGCCTTTAGGCATTCTATTGTCTTGCGTTTTGATGTCCTGTCTTCTATTGTATTATACAAAATACACTTGGACACTTATATATAATATATACACAACCTTTATCTTTTCGTGTTTAAAATCTTTCACTTATTCACATTCGTGAAGCACCTTTAAAGTGCTACTAACACCAAAATTTTTTTTTTCATTTACTGAAAGTGTTTGGAAAATAAGGTCGTTTAAAAAAAGAATTTTCAAAATCGGTCGTATTCTCGATTTTTTATAAG